>CM021104.1:223343468-223513133 GCA_007115665.2 Sequoiadendron giganteum | reverse complement strand
GCGACTTCCAACCGGTATATAAGTGTGGATTCTTGAGGAAAGTTCAAGAATCACGAGGATTATTCCGATGAGATGGACAGCAATGGACTCTAGCCGATGTTGGATAATCCCCCATGAACGGAATGCCCAAATTAGAACCCCTTGTTTAGAAATTGGCCAAAACCTTGTCTATCTTGTTGGTGCAAAAGGTTATGTCCTTTGAAGCCGCCCCACGTAACATGCGGTCTTGTTGTGGAAATGGAAAGTATGCCATGGGAGATTCATGGGTACTAATGCTTGGCTGACCCGAATAAGTGAGTGTCGTGGAGGGGAGCCAGTGTGGTCAAGAATTTAGCCATTCGCACAAGATATGCGCAGCTGGATTTATCCAAGTGGGAACCCAACAATGTATTGTCTCATCAACCTAAGAGTGTGAAAGTGCTTGGAAAAAACACATTACTTGATCTTGAAAACATTTGGAAAACAAACATACACAAAAACCTTGAAATTTCAAAAACCTTGTGGGGAACAAATACCTATTGACGAACTTGCCCACTCTTGCTTTCCCTAGGAATCACATTCCTAGAGGTTTCTAAGTGTGCAAATTCTATCATCATTTGTTTCCAATAAGGATAAACATAAGGAACTTTTGCCCTATTTTCCTCGGTTTCCACACAAAGGACATTGTGGGATGAGAAAGAGAATGGGACACTAGACATATAGTTTGAAAACCTAAGCAAGCAAGTGTCTTGGATAAAAAGAACCTCATTTAACCAAGATAAAGAGACAAATTGGATTACACATGTGTTTTCTAACATGATTTCCCGTAAGATCAAAATCCCAAAGCCAAAGTTCAAGAAGCTTAGTCTAAAAGCTCGTGAGGAACATCTTGAGAGACTTTTCGAATTCAGGGAAAGATTGGTTTATAACTTTTATAGAAAAGCCTCAAGGAACAATCCAGCATTATATGCATTTTATTGTCAACAAAATCCCGAATTGTTTCAAAGGTTTGCATTTCTCCCATAGGAAGTCAAGCGTGTTCTTCAACACCGAGGTTTTGTAGAAAGAGAGTCACATCTAGGTTAAGGTTCAAGATCAAAGTTGTCATTCCCATTCATTCATCCATCAAATCAAAGTCTCATTTCATCATCAAACCTTTTTTGAGAACTCTAGAATCAAACATCACACTAAACTTAGAGGGCTAAATCAACATCATCATATCTTGGCTTAACACACTTAGCCAACATAGTCTCAAATCATTGAACAAATTTTCTTTGAGATAACACAACTTCTTAAAAGTCTATTAGTTCTCCAAAACATTGGCATAACACACTTTGTCAATTCATCCATTTTTGTGCAAGTTCCCTTAGGATAACACAACTTCCTAGGGAAAACAACTTCACAACCAATCTTGTTTGACTTAACGCATCTAGTCAAATTATCACATTCAAAATCAAATCAAAATCCCTTTCAAAGTTTAGCACATACATTCAAAAAGTTTTCCAAAGGTTTCATTCACTCATCTCATCCATTTTAACCCATCACCATCATCACCATCTTTGATCTTTTAGCTACCCTAGTTCTTCTCTTTTTGGACTTAAAGGCTTAGGATCGAGCAAATCCCTATTTTTATGGTCTAAACAAGATCTCAACACAAGAAGGACATGGAGAATATCAGAGACATATCAACTTCTATGGACATGAGTCATCTAAATATCGAAGTGAACCTAGCAGGATCAAGCAATCCCCCAAGAAACTCTCCCTTATCATCACAAAATCTTCAAGAGGAGAGTCATCAAGAGGACGACATAAATGAAGACATAGGGATGACACCAGAGGAAATCATGGAAATGATTCAAAATCCTAAGAACCATAAAATTGTTAGTGCTATGTTCAAATGCATAAATTCAATAGAAAGAGGAGGGGACATGCCCCCTCCCAACCTTAACACAAGCACTAGTGCAGTTGCATCCCCGTTGTCAAACATCAATCAAGAAGTACCTTGCATCACCTCAATCATCACACCAACCTCCCCGATTGTGAACAAGGGGAGTGCCATGTTCCAAGAATTGCAAGAACACCGCCTTGTGGCTAATGAAGAAGCAATCATCACCCCTACATTTATTCCGGAAAACTCATTTCACCCTTACATCCCACTCACATTTCATAATACCGCTGGTTCATCCTCATTTCACGCCACACCAGCTTATCAATTGAACATACCAACTCCCCCACCGCATGAGGAAGTTGGTTTGCTTAGAACGACAGAAGCTATCAACCCTTTTTCTTTCCAAAGTGGTGCATCATCCCTTCCCCCGCTTCCTTTCACATCTGCATCGCCTCTTGGAATAGGTCTTCCACCTTTAACCATCGAAAATTTTGCTAATCCAAGCAATTTGACCACCACTTTGAACCCGCTTCTTTTGCCCATGTCCTCACAACAAATCGCAACCATTCCTGTCACCACGGTTAATGCATCTATTGGTCCTCAAGTCTCCCAAAGCATGCCTCATCAAGGACCAATTGTCTCAACCACCCCGCCCACAACCCAAATCACAGTCACAACCACAATCCCTGAACCCGCCATGACAGTTGGCATGATTCCTGCTCCACCACCAATCCCACCGCCAAAAAACAACACGACCAATTCATTCTCCATCATGTTGCAAAATGCACAACAAGCTGCCCACAAAAAGGCACTCCAAAAACAACAAGCCGCACAAGCGCAAGTGCAAGCTCAAGGTCAAGCACAAGCCGCACAAGCGCGAGCACAAGCACAAGCTCAAGCTCAAGCACAAGCCGCACAAGCACAAGCACAAGCTCAAGATCAAGCACAAGCCGCACAAGCACAAGCACAAGCGCAAGTGCAAGCTCAAGCCCAAGCTCAAGCTCAAGCCCAACAAAAGACACAAGCTCAATACCAAGCGCAATTGCAAGCAATCCACCTGCAAGCCTACCACCAAGCCCTGCAAGACTTTTAGGCACAACACCAAGCTAAACAAAAAGCTTTATTGGCACAACAACAGCTCGACCAACAACAAGCATTGTTGGAAAAACAACACCTAGACCAACAACAAGTGTTACTAGCTCAGCAACAACTTGAACAACAACAGGCTTCATGGGAACAACAGCAGATGGACCAACAGCAAGATCAACAACAAGCGTTGTTGGCACAAATGCAAGCTTACCAACAAGCCCTAAATGCACAACCAAGCTCGCAGCAAATGCATACCAGTACGCTCCCCACCCATCAAACACCTCCAACACCTCACCACTCATTCATCCTGCCCCCCAACCCAAGCAAGGATGTCGCAACACAGATCAAATTGCTTTCGCAGTAGGTGTTGGACTTGCAAGCAGGAAAAACCACAAGGACACCAGGAAACTTGTGCCCTTATCCGTTCAATAGAAGTCTCACCATGGTACCGTTTCCAAAGGGATTCGAGATCCCCAAATTCGATAAGTACAATGGAATAGGCAACCCTGAAAACCACGTCAGGGAATTTCAGGTGCACTGCATGGAAGTCGCATATGATGACACGTATCTAATGCGGCTCTTCCCCCAAAGCCTGACTGGTCCAGCTATGGAATGGTTTTCTCACCTACCCACAGGCATTAAAACATTCGAGAAAATTGTGGAGGCTTTCCTTAAAAATTACGCTTTTAATATGGGTGCGGATGTTAGTTTAGAAGAACTATCTGCACTCAAACAAAGAAGAGGAGAGTTATTTGCATCCTTCTTGCAAAGATGGCGATCCAAGACCAATCAGAGCAAGTGGGCCATGCCAGAGGAAAAACAAGTTTGCACCATCATAGCCAACTTAGATGAAAACCTGGCGTTCTACCTAAAAATGCAGTGCATCACATCTTACAATCAACTAATTCCAAAGGCGCTCAACATCGAAAGAGCCCTTACTGCACGAGGAGGTGCACCTACATTCACTCCACCGCAGGATAACCGCCCGTCCAACAACTACAATGATAAACCTCGAACATGGTCGAGGAACAAAAATATCATGAACGACGACGTGGTTGATGCTAAGGTAGTCATCAGTGCTCCTAAGCCAAATACCCAAAATCATCATCATCCGCAAACTCATAACCACAACAATGTGTAGGCTAATGCGGTAGTAGCACAGTCACAACCACCTTCCACTAGCCAAGTCAACAATGTGGGTAATCAAGGAGGACCACCTCCCCGCAACAAGTTTCCCCCCAAGAGGAAGTTCACAGCCCTTGGCAAATCGATTGAGTCTGTCATGAAGAAATTGGTCAAAGAAAACCTAATCAAAATTTCTAACTCCGAACAATACATAGAGCCCATGACCAAACCGCCGTGGTACAATGAGAATCTCCTGTGTGACTTCCACAAAGTTAAAGGACACACCACCGCCAATTGCATGAGACTCAAGAATATCATCCAAGACCTCATCGAGGATAAGGTCATCAACATCAAGCAGCTGGCCAGAAACCAAGACCTAAAAATCTACATGAATCCGATGCCGAATCATAATCAGGGAAATAACCAAGGGAATAATAAGGGTAAACAAAAGTATGCTAGTGCCAATCTAGTATACGAGGAGATAGTCGGATGTGTCGATGAGTTGGTCACTGTCATAAATATCAAGGGAACCAACAATGACTGTGGAGTCACCACACGAGGTGGAAATGTTACCATTGCCGGGGCACCTGCTAAGACCCCCATTACCAACACAAAGGTCGTCCCCTATGATTACAATGTAATTGACCAACTAAAGAGAACACCCGCACAAATATCCATCATGGAATTACTAAAAATCTCCGCCGCTCATCGACAGATCCTGGATGAAGCACTAGCTGCCTCTACCGTCGCTGCTACCCTTGACACAGAGCAATTTCAGGCTATGGTAGGTAACATTGTTACCCCGAATCTCATCACATTTTCGGACTGAGATTTCCCCCCGTAGCCATCTCATAACCGGGCACTTCACCTCCAAATCCTAGTTCATAAAAAGAAAGTCAAGCGAATCCTGGTAGATGGTGGTGCAGGTCTTAATATTTGGTCTCTGAAACTTATAAAGAAATTGGGATTCGCTGAGGATTCCATCAATAAAAACAAAAGTATCACCATAAGAGCATATGATGACCAAGAAAGAGTGTCTCAGGGCACTATCAAGATCCCCATCCAAGTGGGGCCAGCAACCATGGAAACAACTTGTCAAGTTCTTGACCTTGATTTGCCATACAACATTCTCCTGGGACGCCCATGGATACATGGAATGAAGGCAGTGGCCTCAACCTATCATCAGTGCATTAAGCTCTCATATCAAAACGAGGAGGTTACCATATATGGGGATCCCGAACCCTTCGCCTATTGCAAAAACTTGGAAGCCAAGTTTTACAAGATCCCTCAAGTACCTAAAAATGATGAAGGACCATCCACTTCATACATAGACCCAGCTAATCTCACCTCCACTTCTACGTCAGAGACACCCGCCATCCCCGACATATCCGAGATCAAGGACATGATACAGGACGATGGATGTGGTGATTATAGAATGAAGAGAAATGCTTTTGTTGTACGAGAGTTACCACAATCTCCTAGATCACATGGGCAACCACAATTGACTCAAACACCTGTCCACACTAGAATAGAACCCTCTGGATTCCACAGTTGGGGGGATCTCAGTCAGGAAAATGTGGACGAGGAGGACATCACAAACACTCTGTACCAAGATGAAAGACCCACTCCCACCCTACCCATGGAGGAAACAAACAGAGGGTTACAAATGATGTTCGGCATGGGCTATAACAGGAATGAAAGCCTAGGAAGAAATAGTGATGGACGGTTGGAGCCCATCATTGTAGAAAGAAGAACGCAGAACCTTGGCCTCGGCTATACCCCTCTGAGTATAACTGTGTGGGGAAGAAGTGTTCCTAATAGGGCAGTCAGGTCCTCTCCTCGGGTCTCGGCAACTAACCTTACATTACCCGTGTCCACAGGCCTACCTCTCAATAACTTCACATTTGACATAACTGACATTTTTAGTAGCAGTGATGACGATGACACCATAGGTGGCTTACCTAGGCTCTTTGAAGATTCCACCTTATTAATGATTAGTGTCTCACCCATTGAGCCAATCCAACAAACCCACCAAATCCACTTAGTATACCCCCAACTCATCAATCACGACCAACGGGGACCGTCGATTCTAGACTCATTCGAAAACGGTGAGGCTCTCTCCGAATTCATGGGACTAAGGGATACTGTTCCATGTGGAGATCACAAGGCAGGATTTGATATCACTCTAGACACACAAGCATACTATGGGGAGATGATTGACTCTTTCAGTCGCAAAAGAAAAAGATTGAGAATAAGCTCAGAGTTATTGAGTGAAAACCACACTGTGGAACTCTCTAACCATAAAATAGTAGAAATAAAGGGCGCATCCAATGGTGAAAACCTCTCTGAGGCACTAGAGGATGAAGGATTCAATCTCCCCCCTACTGCTCTACACCAGGAGAAGTCAACAGTATTGGCAGAACAGTGCAACCCGGTCAACTTAGGAACAGAATTAGAACCACAAATTACCTTCTATGCAGAATCCTTCCTAGAAGAAGAACAAAAACTACTGGCAGCTTTCCTAAAGGAGAGAAAGGTAAATTTTGCATGGACCTATGTAGACATGCCAGGCCTGGATCCTGAAGTAGTAGTGCATCATTTGGCCGTTCACCCAGGAGCAAAACCAGTCAGACAGAAGCTAAGGAAGATGCACCCACAAATAGCCTTGCTTGTAAAGATTGAGCTACAAAAACTTCTGGATGTTGGCTTCATACGCCCGATTGACTATCCAGAATGGGTATCTAACCTCGTACCAGTCTCAAAACCGAAAGGGGGCATCCGCATCTGCACTGATTTCAGAGACCTAAACAAAGCATGTCCCAAGGATGAATTTCCACTACCCAACATTGACATGATAGTGGATATGACGGCCGGACATGAGATGCTGTCCCTAATGGATGGTTTCTCGGGGTACAACCAGATATTGATCACAAAAGAATACCAACACAAGACAACATTCACATGTCTGTGGGGCACCTACTGCTGGAATGTAATGCCATTTGGGTTGAAGAATGCAGGAGCCACCTATCAAAGAGCCATGACATTAATCTTCCACGACATGGTCCACAAAACAGTCGAAGATTATGTAGATGACATACTTGCTAAATCAAAGAAGAGACAAGACCATATAGCAACTCTAAGTGCTATCTTTGACAGGCTTGAACAATATAAGGTTAGACTCAACCCGAAGAAGTGTGTCTTTGGGGTGCAATCAGGGAAGCTGCTAGGATACATAGTTTCAATGAGAGGGATAGAGGTAGACCCTGCAAAGGTAAAATCAATCCTTGAAATGAAAGCACCAAGAATGTTGAAACAAATAAGAGGATTGCAAGGAAGACCCCAGTCCATCCGAAGATTCATAGCACAATTGGCAGATAAACAGATTTCCTATTCACACCTACTTCACAAGGGAGTAGCTTTCAGACGGGATGACAAATGCGAGCAAGCATTCAACAAAATAAAAGAATATCTACTTACACCACCTGTATTGATGCCACCAATTGTGGGGAAATCACTAATCCTATATATCTCTGCAACAACAGCCGCCCTGGGGGCCCTTTTAGCCCAACATGATGAAAAGGGAACCAAGCGGGCTATCTACTACATCAGTAGAACAATGGTGGGGCATGAGCTCAATTACACATCAATAGAGAAAGCTTACCTAGCATTGGTATTTGCGGCTCAGAAATTTAGACACTACATGCTAGCGCACCAAATCAAGTTGATTGCCAAAATAGACCCTCTAAAGTACCTATTGACAAAAGCAACACTTACAGGTAGAATGGCTAAGTGGGTAATGATATTATCTGAACATGATATCGAGTATGTAGAACGAAAAGCCATAAAAGGACAAGTCATTGCGGATCAGCTGGCAGAAGCTCCCCTCTACACAGATAATCCACTCATATCAGAATTCCCAGATGAGTCCCTTTCTAACCTTGATGCAACAGACCACTGGAAGCTATACTTTGATGGCTCTCACACACAACATGGGTCAGGAGCTGGTGTGTTTTTCATCACGTCGCAAGGAGATTGCATACCTAGATCATACAAGCTGGCATTCCCCTGTACGAACAATATAGCAGAATATGAGGCTTTGACCATAGGACTCAAGATTGCAGCACAATGGCGAATCATGGCACTAAAAGTCTATGGCGACTCGCAACTTATCATCAACCAAGTCAACGGAAAATACCAAACCAAGGATGATAAGCTCACACCATACAAGAAGGTGGTAGAAAGCCTCAAGGAATCTTTCATCGACATTACCTTTGAGCAGATACCAAGGACAAACAACAGAGCAACTGATGCAATGGCGACAATTGGATCCTTACTCGACATCCCTCGTAACGTCTCGAAACATGAATTCCTCGTAGAGTAGCTTCTTGTACCCACATTTGAGGTACCAGAGTCAGAATACGCATGTGAACTCATTGGTCCCAGTGATCTTTGGTATCATGATATATGCACCTACCTAAAGTTAGGAATCCTCCCCATTGACATCACCCCAAACCTAAAACGCACTTTCATCAAAAGAACTTCACGATTCGTCATCCTAGGAGAGACCCTCTTCCGTAGGAGTACCGATGGAACCCTGTTACGTTGTTTAAAACCCGAGGAAGCCCTGACTGCTCTAACTGAGGTAGACAATGGCACATGTGGGTCACACTCCAGTGGTATGACCTTGGCTAAAAAGTTGCTAAGAACAGGGTACTACTGGCCGACGATGGAAAAAGAGGCACACAATTTTGTCAGAAAATGCTTGCAATGCCAACAACATGGAGATCTTATTCATGCACCAGCTTAAGAACTGCATCCTATTGTTACACCTTGGCCCTTTTCACAATGGGGGCTTGATCTCATTGGTAAAATATCACCCACCTCATCCAATGGCCATAAATTCATTATCACCGCCACCGAATACTTCACTAAGTGGGTCGAAGCAATTCCCATGACCTACATCACCGGAAAGCAGATATCCAAGTTTATCCTGAATTACCTCATTTGTTGGTACGGTGTCCCCCAATCTATTATCTCTGATAATGGGACGCCCTTCAAGAATCAGGATGTCCATGACTTGTGTGAAAAATTCAAAATCAAGCATCGCTTTTCCACTCCATATTATCCACAAGGCAATGGCCAAGCAAAAGCTACAAATAAAACCATTTTGAAAATCCTCAAGAAAACAGTCAATGACTCTGGTCGTGACTGGCATCTATAGTTAAATCCCACCTTATGGGCCTACCGCACCAGCATCCGCACTCCAACAGGTGCCACCCCATTCTCTCTGGTCTACGGATCAGAGGCCATACTCCCCATTGAGATCGAGCTCTCATCACTAAGGATATCACTGCAAAACCTTATCACAGATGAGGAATACAGGGTCACAAGACTCAATGAGCTGGAATTACTAGATGAAAGGCGCATGGATGCCCTTAATCATCTACAAGTGTACCAGAATCACCTAAAAAGGAGCTACAACAAGAAGATCAGACAACGCACTTTCCAAGTTGGTGACCTCGTGCTGAAAGAAAACCAAAAGAACGTGCCAAATCCAGCTACAAAGGGAAAATTTGAGCCCAACTGGCTGGGACCTTTCATCATCACTGCAAGTTACACATCAGGGGCATATCAACTAGCAACACCAGAAGGTGAGCCTCTGCAGGAGCCTCTGAATAGCTCTCATCTCAAAAAGTTTTATGCCTAAACATTGCAAGGTATAGAACCAGAAAATTACAAAAACAATTAGAAAAAGTCCTGAAAAAATGGTTACCTCGATGAAAACCTAGCAAACAGGCATCTTGGTGACAACAAAAAAAAATCAAAAGATCAAAAAAAATCCAAAAAGAAAATTAGAAAATGATTGAAAAATAGTAAAGAGAAAAAATCGTCCTCTAGTGAAAACCACTTCGGTGGCGCTTTGGGCAAATACCTTGGTGAAAACCTGGTAAACAGGCATCAAGTGTAAATAAAGTACCTTCCCCATCTATCAGGATCTGCACAACTCATCCACTCCATCACATTCCACTTATCCGCTCGCATCCATACCATAGCCTGCGTTGGTATCTGTACTATATTCCACCATTGGAACTACTTGGCATTTCAAAGGTCAGTCTGTCCCGCCTTTATCGAAGTAGTCTATCGCACCACACTGGGGGCACGTTCTCGCAACATCGGATCGGATTCATGTATATTCTCGTGATCTTTTTCAAAATTCATCAAAAATTCCAAAAACATTTAGAAAATTCATTCAAAAAACCAAAAACATTCAAAAAAATCATCAAAAATCCAAAAACATGTCGAAATATCAGAAAATCTTCAAAAATTTCATCATTAAGTCTTGTCAATTTTTTTCTACCTTGTCAAACTACGTCGTCTCTGAGCTTGAACGTAGGCAAGGGTGATCTTTGATCATCCCCTGAGACGGTTGGGTCAGTCCTTTAGGCATCCGTCGCATTGGCAATCCGTTTGCCCATCTAGTCTGCATCTTAAGTCAGTCCTTTAGGCAATAAAATGACAATCCACTTGTCCATATTATCATCAAGTCAGTCCACCACCAGTCGAACTATGTGGTCTCTGCGTATATAATGTAGGCAAGGCTAATCTATGGATCAGCTCCCGAGACCCCTAGGATAGGTCTTTAAGTTAGTCTATTCGTTGTAAAATCTTGAAAATACCAAAAACTTTGGAAAATCTTGAAAATACCAAAAACATTTGTAAAATTCCAAAAATAGCCTCAAAACATTTGAAAAAACCAAAATGGTGCATCCATTTCATCTCGCTTTCACTCGTGATTGTCATCACTCATAATAAATCATCGTCACTTTCACCCTTTGGTGAGTTAGTCAGAAGCAAGTTTAGTAGGTTCTAAAGTGAATGCCTAATCGTCAAAGTCTCGAAAGTCTAAGTCAGTAAGTCATCAAGTTGGTCAACTCGGAGTATCAATAGCTCATCATGCAATCAGTCTCACCAAAACCCTGATCACTACATGTCCTAGGATGAATCTTTCCTGTGATGGACATAAGCATCAGGTACCCCACAGTAGTTTAGTCTTGGCTAGTGATACGAAGAACATCAGCTTGTTTGTTTACTTTATTTTAGTCCTTTAGACTTATCTTATTTTGCGCTCATTCCAAGGACCTCTCGATGATGCCTAAACAAAACTGGTTTAGAGAGAAAGGAATGGGGCAACGATCAGTATCTTTTTATCTGCTGTGCTTATTGGATATTCTTGTAAAATAACTTCGTAACACATACTTTGTTTTGTTTGTAGGAAGGATGTTTTAGGTATCTTGTTGACCACATAAGAAGGCTTGCCTTTTTATGTTTTGGCCCGAGATGTCTAGAATATCTGAACTGCATTCTGAATAAGGTTATGTCTGTCAAGTGTGAACAAGAGTACTCCTGTCTGATTGTCAAGTCAAAGTCCATCACACTAGGCGCAACGCCATCCTAGTTCTTAATACCTTGATGCATCGCACCTACGTGTGTTATCAAACATAAAGAAAGGTATGCTCTTTTCCCATCCCTGGATAAGCAACACATCATCATCATTCATCGTCATATCCAATAAAGTCTCGATGACTAATGGACTTATTGGACTTCTACATTCTTCTTAGATTTAAGGGTTCATCCCTCTCATTCTTCTATCTTTTGTCACGCTAACAATGTATCCATCTTGCATCCGTATTCTCATTTCACATAATCATGTCATACCATCATATCAGGACAACATCATCCATCTCATCCATCTCACATGCATTGCATAATCATTTAAAGTTGTTTACGATAATATAAATTTGTTATCCTAAGCATCTTCCAAACATCTCATTTTCATCATCATTATCATATAGTCTAACCATCCATACATCCATTTTGAACCTCTTTGTCGTGAGATCCACCTCAAATTGTATCTTTTCGCTCGATCTCTCGAGGGGGCAATGTACTAACGTACTTATTTTCCACTGGGGCATCCGAAAAAACCAAAGAATTTTTTAATTTCGATGCCGACAACATCATTCTTTGAACCAATGCAACGAGTACATTGCTTCAAAGAGGGGCAAAATGTAGACATCCAAAAATAACATTATGCATTCCACTGTAACTAACATCATGCATTCGTTTCTTCTACTAATCAATTAAAGCAATTTATTGATTTAATCCTAAGGTTCATCAAGCTTAATTAAATAAATCAAATTATTTAATTAAGTTCCTAAGGTTCTTCTTATTTGATTTAATAAATCAAACTGATTTAAAATCAAATATCAAATCCCTAAAATCCCCTAAGTTAATTAATCTAAATTAATTAACTTCTAATCATGATTAGCATTCTCTAGCTTTTGACTCAACTAGAGTCAAATCTAAACTCCTAACTAACCCACCCACTTGCATCAATAAATCAATTTATTGATTTATTAAAAAGAGTTATTTTCCCTCAATAACTCTCATCTTTGACTTTTTTGAACAAAGATTATTCCCCCCAAAACCCTCAACAACATGCATTTATTGACATTTTTCAAATTTGAATGGGCACATGGGCCAAAACTTGCACAAGCTTTGACCAATGCCATCATGCCAAGTGGCTCTATTCTATTGGAGGGGATTTAGTCCCACATTGGCTAAACTTGGCCTCTCTTCTCTCAACTTCTTCTATAAAAGCAATGCATCTTCTCTCATTTTAGATGACACTTTGAAGGTATCTAAACTATAGGCAACTTGAGCTCATAGCAACTCATTGTCTATCTCATTTGGCTTAGAAAGGGATTGGGAAAGGGCTCTCTCATATCTTCATGGAGGGCACCAATCCATCATAGAATAGGTTGTATTGCCTTTTCTCCATTACATATTTGTTTAAGTTTTAGCATTTTGTTTGGAGTAAATGGTATATGTTATTCTATGAGGATGCTAATCCATACAACCAATGTGTGAGATTTGGCATCCTACATAAGGATCTACCTATTTGTCCCTCTATACCTATTTCTCTCTCCCTCCTTGCCTCTTCTCTCTCAATATCTCTACCTTCTTTCCATCTCTACCTCTCTCTCTCTCTCTACCCTTAACCCTAAACCCTAAACACTTAAAAACCTCTACCCGCTACCCTTTATCTCTCTCCCACTCCCTCTCCCTCCCTCTCTCGCTCAATTCTCTCCTTGCTACCCCCTCTCCCTCTCTCAAGTATCTCTCAACCCTCACCCTGATACCCTCTACTTTAAACCCTCTACCATGAACCCTCAAACCTTAAACCCTTATCCCCAAGTAAAATCTATACCCTAATCCCTCAACCCTCAACCCTTAATCCCTTGACCCTTAAACCCTCTACCCTCTACCCTCAACCCTCAACCCTCAACCCTCAACCCTCAACCCTTAAACCCTCTACCCTCTACCCTATAAATTAAACCCTCAACCCTCAATTATCAACCCTTGACTCTTAATACCTCAACCCTAGGTAGGTAGGGGAACATAGGTGAGATACAGAGTGATGAAGGGAGAGGTAGGTTAAAAAATGCATAGGGGAGATAAATATAGGTAGAGAGGGTAGGAGATGTAGACAGAGGAGAGATAGAGATAATTAGAGAGGGGAGGGAGGGACAATTAGGGAGGAGATAGAGGTGTGTGTTTGTGTGTGTGTGTGTGTGTGAGAGAGAGAGAGAGAGAGGAGACATGATTGAGATATAGTGATGGAGGGAGAAGTGGGTAAAGAGAGGGGGAGGGGAGATAAAGATAAATATAGAGGGAAGGAGATGTAGAGAGAGATGATAGATAGAGAGAAGTGCAGAGTGGAGGGATGGTGGGAGAGGAAAGGAGGAGATTGAGGTGAGTGTGTGTGAGAGGGAGAGAGAGTGAGAGGAGAGAAAATGAGGGGACAAAGGAAGGGGGAGAGAGAGAAATATATTAGATAGGGAAGGGGGGAGAGATATAGAGTAGAGAGGGAAGGAGAGAGTAAGATAGAAAGATGGGTGAGGGAGAGAGTGGTAGGTAGTGGAGTTAGAGGTAGGTAGAGGGGGAAGGAGAGGGATGGATAGGAGGGAGAGAGGGAAGGAGGGAGATTCAGATGGAGAGAGTGGTGAGATAGAGAGTAGAGAGGTAAGGAGAGAGAAATAGGTATAGAGGGACAACTAGGTAGAGAGAACTAGAGAGGGAATCTTACGTCTCTCACTCACTCACTCACTCACTCCCTCTCTCTATCTTAGGTCTCTCACTCACTCACTCACTCACTCCCTATATCTATCTCCAATTCCCTCCCTCCTCTCTCTCTCTCAAATCTCTCCCTCCTATTTCTCTCTCCCTCCTTGCCTCCTCTCTCTCAATATCTCTTCCTTCTTTCCCTCTCTACCTCCCTCTCTCTCTACCCTTAACCCTTAACCCTAAACCTTAAACACTTAAAACCCTCTACCCTCTACCCTCTATCTCTCTCTCAATTCTCTCCCTGCTACCCCCTCTCCCTCTCTCAAGTCTCTTTCACTCACTCACTCACTCCTTCTATGTCTCTCCCCTCTACCCTTATCCCTCTACCCTTAACCCTTAAACCCTTAAACCCTCTACCCTCAACCCTTAACCATCTACCCTTAACCCTCTACCCTCTATCTCTCTCCCATTCCCTCCCTCACTCTCTCTCTCTCAAGACTCTCCCTCCTATCCCCTCTCCCTCTCTTAGGTCTCTCTCTCTCACTCACTCAGTCACTATCTCTATCTCTCTCCCCTCTCCCCTAAACCCTTAAACCCTAAAACCTTAAACCCTCTACCCTCTACCCTTAATCGTCTAACCTCTATCTCTCTCCTACTTAATCCCTCTCTCTCTCAATACTTTCCCTCCATCTCTCCCTCCCTCCATACCACATTCTCTTCCCTAATCTCTCAACCCTTAAAACCATGAACACTCAACCCTATACCCTAAACCTTCAACCCTCAACCCTTAAATCCTAAAACCTCTAAACCCTCTACCCTCTACCCTCTACCCTCTACCCTCAACCCAATACCCTCAACCCTAATCCCTCAACCCTTAAACCCATAAACCTAATTAAACTCTCTACCCTAATCCCTAAACCCTTAACCCTTAAACCCTCATCCCTCAACCCTCTACCTTCAATCCTAAACCCTTAACCCTAAAACCTCAACCCCTATACCTTGTACCTTATATGTTGGACCTTGAACCCTAATCTATCAACCCTATACCCTCAACCATCTACCCTCATCGTTAAACTCTTGACTCTCAACCCTTAAACCCTAAACCATTAAACCCTTAACCCTCAATCCTCAACCCTGAACCCTTAACCCCTTAATCCTCAACCCTTAAACCCTAAACCCTAAACCCTTATACCCTCTACCTTATACATTAGAACCTCAATGCTAATCCTTCAACCATATACCCTTAAATCTAAACCCTAAACCCTCTACCCTCAACCCTAAAACCTTAATCCTTCTACCCTCTACCCTCTACCTTCTACCCTCTAACCTCTACCCTCTACCCTATACCCTCAACCCAATACCCTAAACCATCAATCCTATACCCTCAATTATCAACCCTCTATCCTATGCATTAGATCCTCAACCCTCATATATCTCTATCCCTTTCTCCTATTCTATCCTCTCTATCTCACTTCTCCCTCCATCTCTCCCTCCATCTCTCCTTCCATCCTCCCCTCCCTCTCTACTCTAATCCCTCAACCCTATACCCTCAACCCTTAAACCATTAAACACTCAACCCTCACCCTGATACCCTCTACCCTAAACCCAATACCCTCTACCATCAACCCTATACCCTCAACCCTTAAACCCTTAAACCCTTAAACCCGAGTAAACTCTATACCCTTATCCCTCAATCCTCAACCCTTAAAACCTCTACCCTCTAACCTCTACCCTCTACCCTCTACCCTCTACCTCTACCTTATAAATTAAACCCTCAACCCTCAATTATCAACCCTTGACCCTTAATACCTCAACCCTAGGTAGGTAGGGGAACATAGGTGAGATACAGAGTGATGAAGGGAGAGGTAGGTAAAAAAATGGATAGGGGAGATAAATATAGGTAGAGAGGGTAGGAGATACGTAGAGAGAGGAGAGATAGAGAGAATTAGAGAGGGGAGGGAGGGACAAGTAGGGAGGAGATAAAGGTGTGTGTGTGTGTGAGAGAGAGAGAGAGAGAGAGAGGAGACATGATTGAGATATAGAGTGATGCAGGGACAAGTGGGTAAAGAGAGGGAGAGGGGAGGTAAAGATAAATATAGAGGGAAGGAGATGTAGAGAGAGATTATAGATAGAGAGAAGTGGAGAGTGGAGGGATGGTGGGAGAGGAAAGGAGATAGAGGTGAGTGTGTGTGAGAGGGGGAGAGAGTTAGAGGAGAGAAAATGAGGGGATAGAGGAAGGGGGAGAGAGAAAAATAGATTACAGAGGGAAGGGGAGAGAGATATAGAGTAGAGAGGGAAGGAGAGAGTAAGAGAGAAATATGGGTGAGGGAGAGAGTGGTAGGTAGTGGAGTGAGAGGTAGGTAGAGAGGGAAGGAGAGAGGGATGGATAGGAGGGAGAGATGGAAGGAGGGAGAGTCAGATGGAGAGAGTGGTGAGATAGATAGTACATAGGTAAGGAGAGAATGAGAAATAGAGATAAAGAGAGAGAGGGAGGTTGGAGGGAGGGAGAGGTAGAAAGGGATAAGTGAGACATAGAGAGGTAATGAGGGAAAGTGGGATAGAGAGAGAATGGTGATTTAGAGAGGAGGGAGTGAGAAGGAAGGAGGGAAATTGGGAGAGAGGGAATGGTGATTTAGATAGGAGGGGTTGATAGGTAGAGATAGAGATAATTGTGAGATAGAGAGGAGAGAGTGAGAGAGAAAGAGAGGGATGGAGAGACAGAGAGACAGGTGGGTAGAGGAATGGAGAGGAGAGATAGAGAGTAGAGAGGGAAAGAGGTAGGGAAGGAGGCATAAGTGAGATAGAGAGGGATGGAGAGAGAGAGTGATGGAGGGAGAGGTATGTATAGAGAGGGAAAGTGAGAGGAGAGATAAAGAGTACAAAGGGAAGGGAGAGGTAGGGAGATAGAGGTGTGTGTGTGAGTGAGAGAGAGAGAATGGTGAGATAGAGAAAAATATTGATTGAGAGAGAAAGAGGGGGAGGGAGATAGAGGTGTGTGTGTGAGTGAGAGAGAGAGAATGGTGAGATAGAGAAAAATATCGATTGAGAGAGAAAGAGGGGGAGGGAGGGAGGGACAATAGTGAGAGAGATTGGGAGGAGAGACAAAAAGAAGTGGAGGGAGGGTGAGGTCGAGAGAGGGAGGGAGAGGAGAGATAGAGAGAAGTAGAGAGGGAAGGATGGAGGGAGGGAGTGTTAGCGAGGGAGATAGAGGTTTGTGTGAGAGAGAGAGAGAGAGAGAGAGTGGTGAGATAGAGAGGGGAGAGTGAGAGGGAGGGAGAGAGAATTATGAGATAGAGAGGAGAGAGTTAGAGAGAAAGTGGGGGAAGAGAGGGATAAAGAGTGAGAGAGAGATGTAGGTAGAGGTAAGGAGAGGAGAGATAGAGAGTAGAGATGGAAAGAGGTAGGGAGGGAGACATAAGTGAGATACAAAGTGATGGAGGGAGAGGTAGGTAAAGAGAGAGAGAGAGGGGAGGGGGGAGGCAGATGTAGGGAGGAGATAGAGGGGTGTGAGAGAGAGAGAGGGGAGAGAGAGAGAGCAAGGGAGAGAGAGAGAGAGGGAGTGGAGAGATAGAGAGTAGAGAGAAGGAGAGAGAAATTTGATACAATTTTTTGACTACTAAAATTTGACCTCCTGATTATTGAAATTTGAATTGCTGATTACTGAAATTTGACTAAGTCTAAAATTTTTAAGATCTTCCAAAAACTAGAATTTGCATTATAATTCCTAGAGATCTGAAACCACTCTCAAACATCCTGCCTATATACATGTAATATAGCTTAAAGTATAAGAAATTAAATGTCCATATGTAAATGTCAACTTATACTTAAATGTTTATTTCATGTATATAGTTTCCTTGGAAGACAAAGCGAAAATAAAAGAGCTTAGAAAAATGCATTCCAAAATTCATTGCAAAAAGAAAGAGAACTCACACTTGTTCACTGATTGCGAAATTCAAGCCATTTGGCGCTCACCAAATGGTAAAGCCATTTGGAGAGCACAAAATTTGGTGCTTTCCAAATGGTAAAGCCATTTGGCGAGTGCCAAATGTGGCACTTTTCAAATTTGGCGCTCACCAAATGTGACACTTTTCAAATTTTGCGAGTGCAATATGGCCTATTACGGGTTTCATTTGCAATTTGGCATCAAAATTGTGTCACAAATTGGTGCACTTACCCTATTATGGAGTTTGATTATGATTTGATCCATTATGTGGGTGCTACTTTGGGTCCATATTGACCTATTGCAAATGGTTATGAGTTTTGTGTCTTGGCACAAAGCGTGCATGTATGGATATTGAGCTGAAAAGTTACATTTTTCATATTACATTTGATTAGGATGACCAACTAATGTTGCAGGTGATGTCGATATATGTACAATCATTTTTAGTGTTTTAATACATGTGTGTAGTGTGAATGATTCAATAAGAGATTGATAATGTGAATTATGTAAATATAGAATGAATTAAGAGCAAAGAAAATAGTTAATTCATATAAGTATGAAGTGTGTAGAGTCTATATTCTGAGCTTAATTAGGAATCATATTTCATGCATGTGTGGTGTAGGGGCACCATGGTCATGTTAGACTTAGTGATGAATTTAGATGTTTAGTTTAGTAAGTTGAGTTGTTTTTTCATAAAATTAATGTAATAAGGTCAACATAAGACCTTTTCTTGCATGTTTAGTGTCATATAGGATTAGTTTTAGGCATTGGTTAAAATTTGGTGAAAGATGTAAAATTTGCTTTTGTAGCTCAACAAAATTGCATGTTTGAATAAGTTGAACGATCACTTAATTTTTGTTGATTTGTAACTGATGTTTAGAAGTTTCATGTTATGTTTTAAGCCTCACAAACTTTGAGGCATGAGGATTGTATCTTTGGAAGACAAAAAGTAGTGAAGAAGCTTAGTTTTTCTGGTTTTTAGTGCATTTTTTGTTTGTTTGTTCATTTTGTACATACCTATACTATACTGTCATGAGTTGAGACTAGTGGGAAAGGTTTCTATAGTTTCTTAGATTTCATTTAAGTCTAGTGTGTGTATTTTCATTAGGAATAAATCTTCTTTGAAGCATTTAGTCATAGACCATTTGGAAACCCTCTTTTTCAAGGGTTTGTGGACAAACATGTAGATTCCAAGCCATTCCACTGTTGTAAACTAGAAAAACTAGATGGAATGGTAGATGTAGGAGTGTTTTCAATATATTAATTTTTTTTGGAGTAGGGGATGGAGCTTAAAGGATTTTTTGACAAAGCCCTAGCTTAACATCCTCATGTGTTAGGCTAGGTAGGATAGTGAAATAGTGGGACAACAAATTGGGAGAGTATTTTGTTACAAAGATCTTGTGACTGTGACTCTATGTGACTGGTTAAAGACATTGGTGAATATTTTAGGTGATTGGGAGAAGAATTCTTAGTACTAGCCTAATGGGTATCTGAAAAGGTCTAGGTTTCAAGGTGAGATTGCCTTCTCTAAAAGATATGCCATAAAACACAATTTTGGAGACCTAGTTGGAAAGATTAGCATGTTATTGAAAATCACTATTGTAGGGGTCTATTGTCTTAAGTTGTTATTGAATTGTGTTGGGTTGAGTTAGGACAAGATATTCCACCCCTGCTCTCCATCAATGTGTCAGATGTAATTGTAATAGTTAAAAATTACCTGTGTCATAATCTATTCTATATATTATATCTTTCAGTGGGTAGTGAGTCCACTTGGATAGTGAGTCCACCTGTAATGAGCACTTCTGTAATATACTATAGCCAGTTATAATATATTTCAAGCTAATCCTCATCATTGTTTTTCCTATTTTGGTTTTTCCATGTAAACATCTTGGTGTTCATGTTTTATGTGACATTTTTGAATGTTTTCATGCTTTCCTTCATTACTATAAATTTAATATGTTATGATATTTAAATGGTTTTAAAAAATACTAATTCACCCCCCTCTTAGTATTTTTTTGTTCAACGATTGGTATCAGATACTGGTTGTTTGGAAGGAGCTTAACCACTTTGGTAAGATCTTAGTATAAGGAATTCAATGAACAATTGAAGCAATAAAATGAAACAATCATCAATATAAAGGTACAAGTTGAAAAAAGGAAAAGAGTTGAAGAATTTTTAAATGCAAGGGTATAAATAAAATCTAAAGAGTGTAGAAGGTTTGAACAAGAAGTGGTGAATCTAAGATCAGATATGGAAAAGGAAAAGAATCATCAAGAAAAATTCAAGATGAGCTCTATCATGCTTGATAAAATGATTGCAAATCAGAAAGCTTCCAAGTATAAAGAAGGTTTAGGATTTGAGAAAGGTGAAAGTTAAAAAGTAGATAAGACACCAAGTGCTAAAAAGAAGATCAATGAAAAATAGAAGAATGACGACAAGAAGAACAATATAAAGAGGATCTAGAATCAAAGGAATGAAGCTAGAATATGACAAGTTAGACAACCAAATAAACGGAGGTATCCATCCTTTAATGGTTTATGTTATTTTTGTAATAGATTTGGATATAAGGATATGGAATATAGAAGAAGAATAAAATAGATTGTTCCATCTCTTACAGATCAATGTCTTACGTGCAAAATATTTGGCCATAGAGCTAGACATCATTGATCAACACAACTTATGAAATGGTCCAGAAGGTTGAAAACCATGATTTGTGTGAATTGTTGAGACTATAAATACTAAAAAACTAGTAAGAAAAAGGAATCCAAGTATGATTTTAAGTTTGAAAGTTTTATCATTTTTCTATTATTTTATTTTTTGAATGAAGTATAGGTAGAATGAATAATGTAGTGTGGCTATGAGATAAGCTTATAGCCCATCAAATGAGAGATTAGTTTTTTAGATTGGGAGATGTAAAAGCTTAGAAGAATTCCCTCTAGGGGTTCTTCAAAACATTTCAGGAGCAGATGCAAGCAAGGTAAATGATACAAAATAAAATAGGGGAGAGGTATCAAAAGACATTGCTATTTTTGTTACAAAATATGAATGAATAATGGAAGCCATCAAGCCTAGGATAGTGTGGATCCCAGAGCTAGGATATGAGGTCACTCAATATGAAATCATTATTTTAGCTAACATCTTGCTAAAAAGTCTAAAGGACACCACTAAGGAGAGATTTGAAACTTATGAGGAGAAATAAATGAAGGTGCACATGGATCAAAGGTAGTTATAGATTAAGAAGACTATTGCTAAGAGGACCACATAGTTTCCAAAGGCTATGAGCCTCACAAAAGAACAAGTTGAGGAGGCAAAAGTGAAGTCTAGCTCTCTAAGAGGTTTATCAAGAATTAGACAATCTACTAGGATAGCTACCACTCCTCCGGTTGCCTCAAAGTCCTCCAAGACTATGACTTCGACCAATGGAATGAAGAGAAAGGAGACAACTGTACCTACAAAATAAAAAATTCCTATGATGAAGGAAAAGTCCTCTTTGGTAAAATAGAAAAAGAGGCCTAAGAAGGAAAATTCTGCTCTAGTAGCATGGCCAACTAGCCCTATGAGGAGGAGAGTAAAGATAGAGGCCATTGATAATAAAATAGTCTAATGCTTCTGCTCTTAATAGGGATATATTCAATTAATGTTATGTGAATATAGAAAAGATGATACTCAGACAATGTTGAAAAGTCCACAATAATAAAAACAGTTTATACTTCTCGCCTTAGGATAAAGAAGGTATAAAATTAAATAATTATTGAAAAAATAACATATATAATTTATATTTATTTTATAGAAGGTGATTTTGATAATAATTAAAGTGAGTTATTAAAAAAATATCTATGAAATCACATCAATTAATAGAGATAATTTAAAAAAATATATTAAAAAAATTTAAAATATCAATTTAGTTATATTTCATTATTTAAGATTGATTTTATTTTAGAGTCATTTTATTTTACAAAAATTATAATTAAAATTTTTATGTATAGAATATGAAATTATTTTAGTATGTTGAGAAGTATTTTATGCAACGTCAAGTAGTTTCATGTCATTATTGTATACAAGTCAACATATGTTTAAAAAAGAAAGATAATTATAAAATTAGACTTTTTTTTTCATGAAAACAACTAGATTAAATATAACATTGTACAACATGATGAGTAAGGATACATGTAAACCAAAAGTCGCCATTTGGCTAAGTTTCCATGATAAGTGAGTCTTATTTGTCAAAGTCACCTAAGAGTTGAATTTGACCAACCATATCTTTGGGGATTTGGACCTTGATAGATGACATAGTAAAAATATATACCATCACTGTTTAATATATTTAAAAATAAATAAAAATAAAAAACATATAAATATAATCTTAAATATAATCTCCAAAAGTAAAATTTTAATTTAAAATTATTCTTAAATTAAAAATAAAGTAAATAGTGTAATAAAACAAAGAGATAAAGGTGTAGGATATGAAACTTTATCACTTACTTATATATAGAATTATAATTAAAAAAAACACACACACATATTTACATAATGAAATATGCTAGTCCTATGTACTTCATTAAATGAATTCAATCCATATTTGAGAACTTTGATCAATAGCAAATTAAGATGGTAAGAAAGGAAATAACTTAAATATGAGATTCATTTTCTTACTTGTATGACGTTCTCTTAGTTATTTTTAGCCTCACACTCCTCGAGAATTTGAGCTTTCAATAAGTTTCCTTGGTATTATATTCAATTTTATAAAATATAAAATATGAAAACAATGATTGCATATTACGAAATTCATACATCAAGAATAAAAATTATCATTCAAAATATGTAAAATATGAAAATAATAGTCAATACAATCAAATTCAGTCTAAAAATATAAATTTCTATTTTTGGTGGTATAATCCCGAATAAAAGGGTAACAAAAGACTTTAAGAGCTTTGTGGAAATAATAGATTGTTTTACTGTAAGCCTCAAAATGGTCTCTTTAGTTGGACCAACAAAAGAAAGGATTTTTGTCAAATAGCTGAGAGGCTTGACTACTTTTTATTATCCTCAAGTTGGTTGAAATCGGATTTTGATGTTTATTCTTTAGTTCTTGGTCTTCTTGGTTCTAACCATTTTCTTCTAACGTTTAAGGGTGCTACCACAATAGTGGTTTACAATTTCTGAGAGATTCTGATTTTTGTTGAAATCACATATTTTTAGAAAATATAATGATTTAAGCCTTAAAAAGTTTCATTTTAAGGATTCCAATTGAAGAGGGTTTGTTCAAACCACCTTAGATCAAACCCCCTTGGATAGAACCTCACTAGTTTTAAACCATACCTATAAATTAGTCTCCTTTACACCTATCAAAATACTAATAAAAAATCACTTTTGATTTACCTTTTGGGGGATCAAATGAACTCATTTAAAATTTATTTGAAATGATTATGGTAGTCCTCGGAATGAGCTATCCAAAAATAATAATTTTAATATGTTTTGGTTTTATTATGTATTTGTTTTTTTAGTTTTATTAAACACAGGTTTTTCATCGAAAATGAAGGTGTTTGTTCTACACATGTGGAAAAATAACAGATTATCAAAAAAAAAAATTAAAAATATGAGTGCACCATATATTGAAATCCTTTATCCAACAAAAATAAAATGAATTTCAATATATACAAGAAAATTTACATGTTATATGGTTGAGCTATGTCTGAATTGTAATTGGTTTGACTTCAAAACTTGATTTAAGAAAAAATATTCAATAAAAAACTATCTAACGAAGTGGAAGCACTAGATATTAGAGTTACAAATCTAAATTCGAAAGAATTAGAATTTTATCCTTCATGGAAAAAAAATTATGCATTATACGATGTGCGTCACTTTTTAAAAATGTTATTTTCTGAAAAAAACCAGTTTTCATGGTAGATGGAAAGAGAAGTGCAATCTGATTCCAAAAATTTTGAAAAAAATATTTTTGGAGTCTACAGACAAAAAGTGACGAGACTCTAGTTCACATCATCTTCAAATTCCTCAGGTTTAGCCGCTATAGGTGTCCGAATGTGAAGATTTAGTTAAAAAAATAATTTTAGTGTCTAGTTTGGCCAAAAATTGTAAACCACTACTATGAGATCACCCTTAATATTATTGAGAATAGGGCCCCTAGCAAGATTCCTTTCAAATTTGAACCCATCTGGTTCAAGGATAAATGTTCCATTCCTCTAATTCAACATTGTGGACATCAAAATCTGTAAATGCCTAAAATTCTAACACACACCATTAGTAGCATGATTAGTATTTCGAAACAAAACAAATATTCAACATCCATATGAGATAATAGATCATGCTTCAAAATGCAAAAAAATGACAAAGATGAACAAAGCATATAAAAAATGAAATATATCTATCCCATATTGGATTGGTGCACCTTTGGTATGTGAAGGAGTCCTTTCCCAATCCTTGATAAGCTCAAGTGATGATGATAGACAAAGAGATACAAAATGAACTCAAGTTGCCTATAGTGAAAATGCTCAAATGGTAGATGATCATGAAGGAGAAAACCTCTTGAATTTATAGGTGAGATTGAAGAGGCAAAGTTGAGGAATGTGGGACTAATCCTCAACCAATATATTCATTCCACTTGTCGCCCTGTGAATGGGCCATGGTTGTGCAAGTTTTGGTCAATGTGACAATTTGAAATTTGAAAATAACATTAAATGCATATGGTTGAGGGATTTGGGAGAAAATTTGTTTGGACAAAAAATTCAAACAAAGGGAGTTAATGAGGGCATATTCCTTGGGAATATGCCTTGTGAGGAAAATAGAGCTTTTAATAAATCAAAATAAATGATTTATTGTGCAAGTGGGAAAAACTAGAGGATGGGACATGGGTTAGGCTTAGCATTAATCAGGGATTTGATTAATTAAGCTAGTGATTAGTTGATTGTGATATTTTGACTTAGATTTGTGGGTTAAAATAACTCAAAATGAGAGGAGATAATTATTATTAGTCATTTAATTAAATAATTTTGATTTAATTAAATTAAGAAACTTTAGGAGGTTAATTAATTAATTTGATTTAATTAATTAAGAAGAAAATGATCAAATATGATGTTAATCAATGATGTTAGTTTTGCATGTCTACATTTTTCCCCTCTTTGAAGCAATGTAATTGTTGGATTGGTTCAAAGAATGATGCTGACGACATCGAAATTAAAAAAATTCTTATTTTTAGGATGCCTCAATAGAAATAAGTACATTAGTACATTGCCCCCTCAAGAGATCAAGTGAAAGATTCTTTTTGAGGTGGATCTCACGACGAAGAGGTTCAAAATGGATGTATGGATGGCTATGACTAACTGATCTATATGATAATGATGATGTAAATAAGATGTTTTTAAGATGCTTAGAATAAAAAATCTGTATTATCCTAAACAACTTAGATGATGATGCAAATGAGATGTTTGGAAGATGCTTAGAATAACAAATCTATATTATTTAAACATCTTAAATGATTATGCAATGCATGTGAGATGGATGAGATGGATGATGTTGTCCTATGTTGATATGAAATGATTATTCAGGATGCAGGATGGATGCATTGTTAGTGCGAAAGAGATAGAAGAATGAGAGGGATCAACCCTTAAATCCAAGAAGATGCAGAAGTCCAACACGTCCATTAGTCGTCGAGACTTTATTGGATATGATAATGAATGATGATGATGTATTGCTTATCCAAGGATGGGAGAGATAAAGATCATACCCTTATTTATGTTTGATAACACACATAGGTGCGATGCATCAAGGTATCAAGAACCAGGATGGCGTTGCGCCTAGTGTGATGGACTTTGACTCAACAATCCAATAAGAGTATTCCTATTCACACTTAGCATACAAAACCTTATTCAGGATGTAGTTTAGATACTATAAACATCTCGAGCCAAAACATAAAAAGGAAAGCCTTCTTATGTGGTCAACAAGACACCTAAAACATCTTCCCTACAAGCAAAACAAAGCACGCATGACAAAGTTATTTTACAAGAACATCCAACAAGTACAACAGATAACAAGATAATGATCATTGCCACATTCCTTTCTCTCTAAATATTTTTGTTTAGACATCATCGAGAGGTGCTTGGAATGAGCGCAAAATAAGATAAGTCTAAAAGACGAAGATAAAGTAAACAAACAAGCTAATGTTCTTCATACCGCTAGCCAAAGACTAAACTACGGTGATACTTGATGTTGATGTCCATCGCAAGAAGGTCATATTCCTAGGACATGTTATGATCAAGGTTTTGATGAGATTGATTGGATAATAAGCTATTGATACTCTGAGTTGACCAACTTGCTGACTTACTCATCTAGACTTAAGACTTTTCCGATTAAGATTTCACTTTAGAACCTGCTAGACTTGCTTCTGACTAACTTACCAAAGGATGAAAGTGACGATGATTATTGCAGGTGAAATTGATATGAGACAAATGCACCATTTTAGGTTTTTTCAAATATTTTGATGTTTTTGAAAATGTTTTTTGAGGCTGTTTTTGGAATTTTGAGATGTTTACAAATGTTTTTGCAATTTTTGAGGTTTATGATGAAGAGACTGACTTAAAAACCTATCCTAGGGGTCTCAAGATTTGATCCATATATTAGCCTTACCTACGTTATACACATAGAGACCATGTAGTTTGACAGACGACATACTTGACTCAGTAATAAGATAGATGGGCAAATGGGTTGCCATTGTGATAGATGCCTAAAGGACTAACCTAAAATGTGAAATAGATGGACAAATAGATTTCCATTGTGACAGACACCTAAAGGACTGACCTAAAATGTCTTGGGGGATGATCAAAGATCAACCTTGCCTACGTTCAAGCTCAAAGATGATGTAGTTTGACTAACATGTTTTTGATGTTTTCTGACTTTTAGAGATGTTTTAGATTTTGAATGATTTGGATGTTTTTGGATTTTTGATTTTTTGATTTTTATGGATTTTTTGAAGGATTTTTGGAATGCTCTTGGATTTTTCGCATGATTTTGGCATTTAGGATATGGACATGTGATGATATCAACAATCGATTTTGGAATTTTGTTGAAAACCAATCTAAGGTTGATTGATCGGATCAATGTATTGGTGATGATAACATTGTTGAGGATACACAAAAATTCCAGGATAGTGTTAAGAAACATGAGGATTGGGAAGGATATCCCTAGATGATGATTTGGTTGGATTTGATTGATGAAGCTTGATTTGGAACAAAATTGTTTTGATGATTTGATGTGACTAATATGAATTGTTTGGATTGATGTTCGATGAAAGATAAAGCTTGATAAGGAACATCTTGTGAAAATATGGCATGGTCTAGTGATTTGGATCTTTGGCTCACAAATGCTTCGCGAATTTGATTTTATGTCCACCAATGTTCAGATCGCCACATTAGTTGGAAGATATAGATGACTATTTATTCCCGAAGCAAGATGCAAATATCTACCCCTAGTGTCTAGAAATGTTAAAAATGCCATGGGTGGATTCTTGGATAGATATATGGATAGATACAGTAAGCATGCAAAGGATTCCAAGGATTACCTTGCGACAAGATAAGGTGTTCAAACAATGAAATACTCATTCGGATAATTCTTCAAGGCTCAGACAACGTTGGGTAAGATAAAATCAATGAAAATGACCCATGTCAAGATGTTTACCATAAGCAAGTGTAAAGTGTGCACCAAACCTTCATCAAGATCAAGATAAGGTTGATAGATGGAAATGGGTTGGATAAATGGTGAATGCTTTAATGGATTTATTATGGATCAAATGTTGGCTTTATTATAGATGTGATAAGATGCTTTCCCCTGAATTGGTGCACATAGATGCTCGATTCTAAACATGACGCATCTTTTCCAGGTTTTCATCATGGTACCTGTCCAAAGCACCACCGAAGTGATTTTCACTAGACGACAATTTTTTTCTTTACTCTTATCAATCATTTTTTTGATTTTTTTATATTTTTATATTTTTATATTTATGTTTTTTTTGTATTTTCTAAGAGATTTTAAGCTTATGTTGAACCACCTGGTGGTGCTGAAATTGGTGCTTCTATCATAATGTGCCATCGATATCCTACTTGAAGAAGTTGTTTTTACCAAGATACATGCACTTGAGATGCTTGAGAAATTTTTTTTGCTTTGTTGATACCAGAGTTAATTTTGTCTTTATGCGCACATCCTGATAGAGCACCTTCTGAATCCTTATGATGAAGGGTCATTGCAAACACATGGTCAATGTGAGAATTGGGTATCATGCATGGAGGCGTGGATGGTGGAGTGTGCTTAGGAATAAAAGATGGATTGGTTGATAGTTTGGAACCTTTGACTCTCCAAACTTGGGAAGATGAGCAATGATTAGTGGATGTGAAAGTGTGCATGAAATTAGGACCAACAGCTTGATATACTTTGTACGTTGCTCGAGAAGCCTTCTTTTTCCTTTGTGGACATCTTTGATGGATACTTTTCCCTTTTTGATTTTTCCCCATAGTTTATTTGACTAATGGAGTTTGATAGGGATAATCATTCTTTGTATTCTTTGGTGTCCATATGTATTTAATTTGTCCGATATGCTTCTTAGCTTCTTTTGCTTTGATAATGTTCTTTGTGCTTTGATTGAAAACATTATTTTGATGTTGGTCCCAATTCACAGATGGGGTGATGGGTGGATGAAGATTCATGACATGGTGGTTCATAGTATTGGCATTGGTTTCATCATAAGGATTCTTCATGATCCCTCTATTGAGGTTTGCTTGAGATGAATTTTCCCCCAGTTTTATAGAGGTATCACTAATATGTTTATATCCCTTGATTGTCGAATAACCAAGGCCTTGATGCTTAGGATTGCCAATAATCTGCAATGGTTCTAGGATACCCTGTTCATGTAGGCATAATCCTCTGCCTTGATGATTCATTTGTAGAAACATTTTGTTTGTAATAGGATATGATTTATCTTGGAAGTAGGGTGCTAATCCTTCTATGGTCTGTCATGGACATTCAAAAGTGTCAACTTTTTTATTGATGAGATAGTTTTCCCTAAGAAAAGTAAGTGATCCATGTTTATAAGTGATAGGATCCTTCATATGTAGGATGAATTCCTGATTGATATCTTTAGCTTGATCTTGTGAAATATCAGATTTTAATGCTTCTTCAAGAGATGTTAAAGATTCATTGTAAAATTCTTCCCAATGATTCATTCTTGATATGCTTTATATATGATGTTTTTGATTCACAACTTTTGTAGGAGCCTTCTTCATGATCTATTTTTTCTAGGTGTCCACGGGATGTTTCTAATTTACAACTTATGTAGAAGCCTTCATCATGATCCATTTTTGATGTCTATAGATTTTTCCATATCTTGGTCGTGTGTACAAATGTTAAAAGTAGGAGACTCTTGTTCCTTGGTAATGATATCAAGAGTATAAGACTCTGTTTTTGAATGAAGATCATCTACATGTCCATCCATAAAAAGCATCTCATGGGTAGAAAGAGGGGTATGTGTTGTATGGATATGGTCATCATTTGCGATTTCTTGTATAGATAGAAGATTGCCCATTAGATCATTGTAGTATCTTGGAGACACAAATTATTGATCTTGATTAATTTTGGAATTGCTTTCGACATGATTTGGATCAAGTTCTTGACATGGGTCATTTTCAAAAGATGGATTGTCTACAAGGGATTCTTGGAAATTGTTATTAGGAATGAGAAATGTATCAATATCTCATTGATATTTAAGGATTCCTTCACTATCCGCAATCATGAGGTCGAGGGATGTTAGTATGGCTTGGAAAGGACCATTGCTAGACCTTGGTGATAGATGTTGATCAGGATTTGGAATAAATTCTTGAGATATATTGTCAACATGATCATTGGTGAATGGATCTTAGATTATGTCAATAGGATCAAATAATGTCAAAATATCTTGAAATAGATCACTAAAAAGTGGCTCTTGGTGAATGTTGATTTGATCAGTAGATGGGGTAGACATATCTTCATAGTGCTCATTAATGGATTTATTTTGATCATTGTCTTCAACAGTTATGGTGGAGAGATTGTCAATGTTTTCAACCATAGGATCAACTGATGTTAATGTTTCTTGGATTGGATCATTGTTGGGCATCGTTGGTGAGTTTTGATTATGATTGAAAAGTGGCTCTTGGTGTGTGTTGATTTGATCATTGGTTGAGGTGGAAACATCTTCAAGGTGTTCATTGATGGATTGATCTCAATCACCATTTTCAACAATTATGGAGGAGAGATATTTAACGCTATCGTTAGTGGTTGAATTTTGATTATTGTCCCCAATAGCTATTAGCTTTTGATCAATCAGGTCTTGGATGATATTTTTGAGTCAAATACAATCTAATGTTTTGTGTCCCTTTACTTTGTGAAAATCACAAAAGTTCTTCTCATCATACCCTTGTGGTTTCACCATGGGCTCTTGATAATTCACATAAACATGGATTTTAATGATATTTTCTTGTATCAACTGTTGCATGACTGATTTGATTGGTTCCCCAAGTGTGTATTTTAATTTGTTACCTTGTGAGACACTTTAAATTGACCTTGTGGTGATTGATTTTGGAGATGTGGTGATTGATCTTTGAGATGTGGTGATTGAGTTTTTTGTTGATTTTATTGATCTTGATATCCAACTTCTTGATATTGGAGATATTGTTCTCAATGTGATTGTGGAGATAGCTCAATGGTTTGATGACATAGTTCAACCAATGGAAGAGTGTATTGATTTTTGGATGGATATGTCTCTTGGTGATATGAATCAATGAGTTTTTTGAGTGTAGCAATTTTGTTTCGCAAGATTTGACCTTGACATTCTTGATATGGTTGACTTGGTTGTAGGGCAAGCAGATTTGGAATGCATCCTTGTGGTGTTTGCTTGGGATCATGGACAAGTTGATTTTGGACAATGCTCTGATTCGGTGTGATGTTTAGATTCATCATGATAGATTGAAATTGAACATTGTTGTGGTTGGGAATCATATTGCCTTGATTTAGATAACTTTGATTTTGCATGTTGTTACTTTGATTTGGATCAATACCTAGAGTTGCAAAAATATTTCCTAGATTTTGAACAACATTGGTTTGATTTGCAATCACATCTATCCCAAAGTTCACCAAGTGTGGATTTGAAATGCTCATGATTGGAAAACTTGTATTTGGCATGTATGGATTTGGTGGGATAATTTTATTTGGAATAAGACTCATGCATTAACTGTTTGGTTGATAGATTTTGTAGACACTAAAAATTGGTTCAGGCCTGCGAGTACACTTTCGACATAATTTTTTATTATCCATGGTCATGATTAAATAATGTTATTATTTAATTACCCCTTTCTAACACATATTTCCTCTATTAATTAAATACCCTTTTTAATTAATTCACTAATTTGTTAATTCATTTATTCAACTTGATTAATTAAATAAATCATATTTATTTATTTATGTTGCTAACTAATTAAACCCCCTTTATCCATAAATTAAATATTTATTATTTAATTACCCCCTTTGTCATATTTCAACTATAATTAAATATTTACTATTTATTTATTCAATTCCACCCTTTCAACTGTTAAATTAAATAAATTATCTTTATTTATTTAATTAAATTCATTTCATTTTCGAATGTTGAATTAAATTAACATTTAATTCATATTTAAATCATTTATGTCACATTCTTCTATCATTCAGTTATCTAATTATCTACTTACCTTCTTACTCGAGATCTATTTTTAGTTCTCTAGTTATCTTTGGATTCAACACCTATTTCTCTTTGTGAGAGGACTCTCTGTCACAACTAGTTAGTTAACTAGTTCTAACTCATGTGCATGAATGTGTCTATTAATTAAATATCTTTATTTAATTAAATAATTTAATTATGCATTTGAATTCTTCATCTTTGAATTCTAACTTTTTCTTTGACATTCAAAGTCTATTTCTCCTATTTTCGAAGTCTCTTAACTAAAGATTAAGATCTTGAACTCTTGTTCTTCCTGTTTTTGAATAGTCTTGACAGAAGATGAAGTTGTCGTTCTAACTAAGTCTTTATCTCATAGTCTTTAATGACTCATGTTCTAACTCACATTCTATCTAAGACAAAACTCACATCGCATGACATTCATCAATCTTGTCCGTCCATCTCTCTTTCAATCTAATCCAATAATTTGAAAACCAAAAATCTATAAAATGGCATGTCATTATTATTATTCCTCCTCCTGAAATCATACACTTTTGAGAAGAAAATTATCTTCGATATTTTGTTGAGACATTCAACAAGGTTATGCTTGCATCAAAACACATAAATATGAGGGCAAGAATACTGAAATAACAAAATGGAGAAGGGCAATCGAGACAATTCAAAGGGGTGAACGCATATTCGGTGAGAGCTTTCCAATTGATTTGATTAGTTTAACTATGTTTACTTGTTTTTGTTCTTCGTTGTTTGAATTAGATTAATATTGGTCAGATTAGGATTGACATCATTTATTCTAGTTGCAGATCTTATTCCATATTTTATTCTACATTACATTTGTTGTACCCGATGTGAACACGCTTCAAATTCATGCAACATATTTTCATTTTTCTATTTTTGGTTTTGCAGGTTATCATATGGCGCACCACATCTATTCAAATCAATGACACCTCTATATTACGAGCTGTATCTGCTAAAAATAGTGATACATCTGCCATTCCGCACTGCATCCACGAGGCATTGAACAACATCCAACTATCAAAAAATTCAACCTGCGATCAACTGTAAACATGAACCGCAACCGTTTTCAAACCCGCGCCCATCTATGGCTCCAAAAGCCACATCTCGCTAGTAAATAATTTTCACTTTTTTTATTGACATCCATACATTCGAGTTTTCTTTTATTAGTTTTGTGTGATTTTCATTTTTTACTAATGTTTGTTTATAGTTGTGTCAAGGAGGATTAACGTAGTTTTTGTAGGACGAAGCATAGAAGACAATAAAAACCAAAACCATTTCTTTTTTGGAGGACGAAAGCCGAAGACAAGAACAATGAATTACTAATCAGTTTGCATATAGGACCTAATGACTTTGTCTTTATTTATTTAGCAAGCTTTTTGTTTGGTAGATAGATAAATGTCATTTGGAATAAAAAGAATCAGTGTTTTCTTTGTTTGGTGCGAAAGCACATATTTGTCACCCTTTACGATTCGGTATATCGGAGTATCCTCTCCCCTTGCATAGTCATGTGATCTTGGGTGTAAGAGAAATGGTTACTGGATCTATAATTTGGGCCTGTCTTGGTGGAAAAAAGTACTCACCCCAAGACGACTTAGACCGATAACACGCTTTAGCCAACGACTTCCACTCGGTATATAAAAATGGATTTTTGGGAGAAACCCCAGAAATCACACTCACTATTCCAACGAGATGGACAGAAATGGACTCTCGCCGAAGTTGAATAGTGCCCCATGAATGGAATTCCCTTACTAAACACCTTGTTGTAGTTTTTCCAAAATCTTACCTATTTGCTAGTGCAGCAGGGTTGGCCCTATGAAGCCGTCTTACATTTTTACAGTTTATGTGTGGAGATGAGATGCATGCCATGGGAGTTTCATGGTATAGTAGCTTGTCTGCCCTGTATAAGTGAGTGTCGTGGAGGGGAGCCAATGGGGTCAAGCTACTAGTCATTCGCCATAAATATGCGTAGCTGGAGAAATCCAAGTAAGAATTCAATAAATATTGTCCAAAAAGCCTAGGTTGTAAATTTTTTCAAGTCTTAATAGTTCTATTATCAAAAACTAAAAATAGATTGATTTTTGTGCTTGTGTTTGCTATATTCATCAAAAATCTTGATCAATAAATGGAGTCAGTCAAAACAACTTTCGGAAAAAATTCAACTGTCAAAAAGTGACTCACAACTGTCAGTTTTAACACTGCATCTATCTTAGTGAGTCGCATTCGTTAGGGAAAACATTGCATGTGTCTGGCAAAAAAAATTCATTTTAACAGTCTGGATATTACGAGCTGCAACTGTCAAATTGTGAGTCGCATGTGTACATGAAAGTTGCATCTGCCAATTTTCAAGCCGCAAGTGTCTATCAGAAAGTTCAAAGTCCATATCACCGCATGTGTGTTGAAAAACCGCATTTATCATTAGAAAAATTGTATCTATCAAAAAACTGCATGCATATTGCAAACCGCATCTGTCATAATGAAAACCACATCTGTCAAAAAGTTCAAACTTTGTCAGTGTTTGAAATGAGGTTTTCGTCAAACCATCGCATGTGCATTGTAAACCGCATCTGTTAAAAATAGAACCACAACTATTAGGTGAACCACATTTGACTGTCAACAAAAAACTTCAAAAACCACAAACTAAGTCTAAAACATCACTATCATTTTTGCTTATGTTTCTAAAAGATCAACCTTGGACAGAAACTAGAAATTTTTTTCTCAAAACCTTGCATTATTAGGTGTCATATATGTCTTAGTCATAAGTCATCCTATGTTGCATGCATTTAGATACTTTCTAGCAAATTGCATATAGTCGAATAGAACAACTTCCCCCATCATTGGATACGTTCATGTTTCGATTTGTCCCCATCATTGAACCTAGTCAGTTTGGTCCTATTAGTGAATCTTGTTAGCTCAACAGTCTAGTTTGGAAAATTCTCCTTGTCAACTATCCTTGTCTTACAATCAAGTTCCTTGGTCAAACACAAATCATTGCATGCATTTATTCCATAGGTGGTAGGTTATACCCGTCTTAGAATCATTTACCATCATAAGTCTACTTGAGATTTTGCATATTGTCCATCCTACCATATGTCATCTTAGAATACGTTATTTTAAAATCTTTAGCAACATCCTTATTTTCAAAAAAATCCAAAAACATAGAAATAGGTCATATCAGTTCTTAGACAATCTGTATTATCCCGATTTGAGCAACTTTTGATGGTCGAAACAAGGTCTCAAAAGAAACATAAAGCAATGTCGTACCCCAACGAATTTATCAATCCATTCGAAAATCAACCATCAAGAAGTGAGAGACCACACAAACCTTTGCTTGAAAAACACGTCACTAGGGACACACATGGACAAATTTATAATGAAGACATAGATGCCACTATACAAGATCCTGAGTTTGCATCCTTTATGGATGAGTGTTTGGAAAATGATCCCCAATGATATCTAGAAAAGTTACTAGTAGAAGGTACCACACTACTACCAGGATATGATATTCATACTTTGAAACCACAGGCTACTCAAACAACACAAACTGCAACGTCAAGTGTTTCTATTCCCCAAATTACCATAATGATACAAACTAGTGTATCTACTCAAACATCATCAATTGTAAGCACAATCCCTTTCAACACAACACAAGGCTTACAATTTACTATGGGGGCAACTTCCTCCAACCCCTTTGGCACCAACACTACTAGTAAGAGATCCAAAGTGGGAACGAGAATTCCTATAGCCAACCAGAACACTCAGATAGGGAATATTACCATACCAAATCAGAACACTCAGACAGGAAATATTCCTATACCAAATCAGAACACTCAGACAGGAGATATTCCTATACCATATCAGAACATTCAGATAGGAAATATTCCTATACCAAATCATAACATTCTAACGGGATATATTCCTTCACCAAATCACAACCCATCACAGAACATGGCATATCAGAACACCTACATTAAACCAAAAAATGCAAACAACATGTCCTTGACACAAGTAGATGTTCTCCAAAACCAAACGAACTATCTCAGTGCAAGATCTGTGTCCATGTCCTTTTGACAAAGCGCTTTACATGACACCATTCCCTCATGGGTACATTATATCGAATTTTCCTAAGTTAATGGGAGGAAGAATCCTTTAGAACACATTAGATAATTCTCAATGGCATGCATGGACATATGGTATGACCCCACATACTTGATGAGACTATTTCCACGAACCCTTATAGGGATAGCACTGGAGTGGTTCTCGAAATTACCATATGGCATACAATCCTGGGGTGAATTAGCTGAGAAGTTTGTCGAACACTTTGCCTTTAACATAGACAATGAAATAACCATAGCAACCTTGTGTCACACAACACAAGAAGATGGTGAGACTTTCACAACTTTCTTCCAGAGATGGAGAAGTCTAGCTAGCAGATGTCCAGTTGAAATACCAGAAAAGCAAAAGGTCATGATATTCCTTGAAAACATCAATCCAAAACTGCAAAGTGACTTAAGGGTACACAGTTGTACTTCATTCCTAGACTTAGTACAAAAGGGCATCATCCTTGAAAAATGCCTTATAGACAAAGGAGAAATCAAGGTACCAAGTAGAAATCTAGTGGTTCAACATCAAAACGCACCCAATGATAGCAATAAATTATGGCCTAGAAACAAAAATGTTACAAATGATGACATTGTTGATGCTAAAAACATACATACAGGACAAGTTATCACATTTAAAGGTTACAACCCCAATCAAGACATGACAAATAGTCTAGATCAAATAGCCAATTATGTCCAAAATTCACAGTAACAACGACCATAAAGGAGATTTCCTACATGTGAATTTACCCCTTTAGGACAACCAATTGAGACAGTTTTCAAGGAATTGATTAAACATAATCTCATCAAACCTTTGGAAACAAGAGAGTATGATCTTGGATAGTTTAAACCTTCATGGTGGGATGATAACGCTTTTTGTGACTATCATCGAACGAAAGGACACAACCTACCAAAATGTCACCAATTGAAGAATATTATACAAGACTTTGTTGAAAATGGAACCATAGAGGTCAATGGGTAGAAAAATACCAAGAACAATGATCATAAGGTCTTCACGAACCCGTTACATGACCACACGAAAGGAAAAGCCTTCAGTTCAGAAACCAAGAATTCTCCATTAGCCAATTACACAAACACCAAGTAAGACTATGGAAAAGGAAATACCATATATAGCCTCTGAGCTGCAAATGAACATGTTGATACCATCATCATTAAGAAGCATCCAGAATGTGTTGTAAACACACGCAGAACAAAGATAACTTTTCCAAGACCTTCTTATGAGCCATCTACACAATCTTCAAAGTCTAAGTACAATCTCCTTGATCAACTAAGCAAAACCCCTACACATATATCCATCTTGGAATTGTTGACTTTATCACTTGAGCATCGAGCCATTCTCGACAAAGCCTTATATAACACAATCGTCCCTACAGACTTAGATGTCAATCGTTTTGAAGAAATGGTAGGATATTTAACCAACTTCCATCATGCCACATTTTCCCAACAAGATTACTCAACCGAAAATACTGATCACAATGACCCATTACATCTTGAAGTTCTAGTCAATCAAACCAAAGTCAAATGTGTCTTGGTAGACAAAGGAGCAAGTTTGAACCTATGTACCCTAAAATTGGTTAAGGCATTAGGATTCTTAGAAGAATGCGTAGACACCTCTAAAAGTATAGTCATCAAGGCTTAGGATGATGAGGAAAGATCATCCAAGGGAGTTGTCACACTTCCTATCAGAACTGGCCCAGTAGTCATGAACACCACCTTCCAAGTCTTGGATCTCACCCTTCCATATAACCTGTTGCTAGGTAGACCTTGGATACACGCAATGAAAGTTGTACCTTCCATGTATCATCAATGTCTTAAATTCCTACATAATGGCACCGAGATCACGATTGATGGTGATCCAGATCCTTTTCAATACTGTACAAGCCTAAAGGGAATTCCACAATGATAGGTACCAGCTAATCTAGAAGCTCCATCATCATCCACTTTATCCCTATACATTGATCCATCACATATTTCCAAGTACATTTCATTCAAACCACCATCATCCACTCCAAAGGTCAAGATCCAAGAGAAGGGCTATGGAGAGTATCACTTGAAGGCCTCCTATTGTGTCAATCAGTTGATTCCACCTAAGGCATATGGCTTACCCATGGAAAATAGAAGATAGTCAGTAGTCACATTTCATGTTCCCCCTACGATGACATTGATAAAATGGGGAGAGTTAAGTGAAGAGGTTGTGGACCGAAGTGATATTACCTCCCGGTTGTATCGAGAAGACAATGAATACCCCTCTCGGTCTATTCAAATAGCTAAGGACCAATATGGAAAAGGCTTTAAGATAATTCAAAGCAAAGGCTATGACAGACATAGTGGGTTAGGCCTACATCAAAACAAAAGGACAAAATTGATCATTATCTCACCATGACTGAAATACCTAGGGCTAGGGTTTCAACCGCTTAGAATTGGGTTTACTAGTACTTCGTCACCATTTCAAGAAGAAGTGAGTGCTTGCGTAGACATCGAGATATCTCATGAACCACTTCCCCCAGTTTATAATGAATCCCCTGACTCAAGTGATTGTGAATGGGATTCCCTTTCCTCTACCAGTACCATGAACCTAGATAGTCTATTTGGTGCACTTGACCTCATGATCAAATCCTTACCAAAGTCATCTAGTCCCTGTCATCAGAAATCCTTAACCAAAGAAGAATGTCTTATGCACTATTATTGGGAAACCCTTGATCATGCATCTTGGACACCTGATAAACCATCTTCTGATGACTTAGCCATTGAAATAGTTTCACATCAGAGTTTACCTACCCCTAGGAGAAAGAACAAGAAGGAGTTAGTCCAAAACTTCTATAAACATGTCAACCATTCTATACTCACCTTTTCAGCTTCCACCTTTGCTAACTATGATGATGACATGCCCCTCACATATCTTGAACTTATTGACTGGGATCAACAAGGTACACCCATCTTAGATACATTCGAGAATGACAAATCATTAGCTGAGTTCATGGGACTTCAAGAAGGCATACCTACAGGGGATCATAAAGTTTGTTTTACCATAGACTTGGATGACAAAGCATATTTTGGGGAGTCTATTTACACCTCTAGTCGCAAAAATGAGAATAAAAAGAAAAAAGACAATGAAAAGAAAAATGATGAGTCCCTAGGTGAAAACTAAAAGGTGCCTTTGGACTAAGAAACAGTCAAAATAAAGGACATATCCAAGGGAAAAAACCTCTAAGAGACACCCAAGGATAGAGGTTTAAATATTCTCCCCATTGAATAGGAAAAGTCATCGATGCTGGTAGAAGAGTCTGTTGAAGTCAACATAGGTACATAAGAGAATTCTCGAATGGTATATTTTGTAGCTTCTTTAATAGAGACAAAAAAACCTGAGTTTAAGGACTTCTTCAGAAAGAGATAGATAAAATTTGCATGGTCCTATGCTGACATGCCTGGGCTAGATCCAAACCTAATATTGCACCATCTACCACTACAGCTAGGTATTAAACTAGTCAAACAAAATTTAAGGAAAATGCATCCGCAAATTGCTCTATTGGTCAAAGAAGAACTCAAGAAATTATTGGATGTAGGATTCATAAGGACCATTGATTATGCAGACTGGATATCAAATCTTGTGCCAGTGACTAAACCAACTGGGGGCATTCACATTTACAAAGACTTTAGAGACATCAACAAGGTATGTCCTAAGGATGACTTCCCTTTGTCGAACATAGACATGATAGTAGATCTTACAGGAGGATACGAGATGCTATCCCTCATGGATGGTTTCTCTGGGTATATCCAAATCAAAATCACAACTGAAGACCAACACAAGATAGCTTTCACATGTCCATGGGGCACATACTGTTGGAATGTTATGCCTTTTGGCCTTAAGAACACAAGAGCTACCTATCAATGGGAAATGACTACTATTTTCCATGAATTTATACATACTCTCATGGAAGATTAATTAGATGACATTATAGCTAAATCAGAAACAAGGGAAGATCATTTGAAGGTTCTAGACAAGATATTCTAGAGGCTAGATAATTACAATGTCAGACTAAATCCGAAGACATGTGTCTTTGGAGTGAAATCAGTGAAACTTCTAGGGTATATCATTTCTAGAAGAGGCATTGAAGTAGACCCAGAGAAGGTAAGAGCTATTATAGAAATGCCTCCTCCAGTCAGCATTGGTCAACTAGGAACACTACAAGGAATATTACAGTCTATTAGGCATTTCATAGTACAACTGGCAAACAAAATACACCCATTTCAACATCTACTCAAGAAAGGGGTACCATTTTTGTGGACACTTAAATGTCAAGAAGCTTTCCAACAAATCAAGGATTATTTGCTCACTCCACCTGTCTTGATGCCACCTACAGAAGGAAAACCCTTGATACTATACATTTCAGCAACTCAGTCAGCATTAGGGGCTCTTCTCACACAAAACGATGATCAAGGTCATGAAAGAGTAGTCTACTACATCAATCATACCTTGGTAGGATATGAATTGAATTACAACAACATAGAACATTCCTATCTTGCGGTAGTCTTTGCTACTTATAAACTTAGGCACTATATGCTCAATCACCAAACAATGGTGGTTGCAAAGATTGATCCCCTCAAATACCTCCTAAGTAAAGCAGAATTAACAGGCCGATTGGCTAAATGGGTTATGATACTTAGCGAGTATGATATCCAATATGTCAAGAGGAAGGCTATAAAAGGATAGGTGATTGCAGATCAGCTAGTAGATGCACCTATGAAGGAAGACCATCCTTTAGTGGTAGATTTTCCTGATGAATTTCTCTTTAACATTGACATTAAGGAAATTATACTTTGATGGGTGACATACAAATCATGGTTCAAGAGCAGGTATCCTATTTGTTACACCTCAGGGTGATACTATTCCTAAATCATTCGGGATTGCTTTCCATTGCACCAACAACATAGTAGATTCTGAAGCCTTAGTGACAGGACTAAGAATGGTAGCATAGTGGAAGATTAAGAGCCTACATGTTTTTGGTGATTCTCAGCTAGTAATCCAACAAGTAAATGATGATTATGAGACTAAGGATGAGAAGCTCGCCCCCTACAAGCACATTTCCAATAGTTTCAAGTAGTACTTCAATAACATTACCTTTCAACAAATACTACATATTCAGAACAAGGCTGCAGATGCTATGGAAACCGTGGGTTCCTTGTTGCATATTCTGAGTAACGTGCCTAAATTTGAGTTTCTGGTTGAATAATTGTTGGTCCCCACCTATGATGTCCCCGATACTGCGATGGTGTGTATGATTGTTGGTCCTACATCCCCTTGGTATAAAGACATATTTGACTATCTAAATGACCAAACCTTGCCTCTAGACTTGTCCAATAACCAATGCAGAACTTTTATCTGTAAGTCAGCTAAATACACTATCATCGGAGATACCCTATATAGACGTACCTTAGATAGCGCCCTAATGAGATTTCTCAATGCTGAGGAAGCACAAAAAAATTTGTGAGCGGTGCATGAGGGTATATGCGAATCCCATTGGAGTGGTCCTACTTTAGCCCATAAGATTATGAGACTAGGTTATTATTGGCCTACAATGGAGAAAGACTCATATATCTTTGTAAAGAAATGTAGACAGTGTCAGATACACCCTCAATCATCCAACGGCCATAAATTCATCATAACCACCACCGAATACTTCACCAAATGGATTAAAGCTATTCCCATGACCTACATCACCGGCACGCAAATATCTAGGTTTATCTTAAACTATATCATTTGTCGATATGGTGTACCCCAATCCATAATCATAGATAATGGCCACCCATTCAAGAACCAAGAAATACGCCATCTATGTGATGAGTTTCATATCAAACATCATTTTTCCAACCCATATTGCCCACAAGGTAATGGCCAAGCTGAGGCATCTAATATAACCATTGTTAGAATCCTAAAAAAGACTGTCAATGATGTTGGTCATGACTGACACCTATAGCTTAATCCTACCTTATGGGCTTACTGCACAAGCATCTGTACTCCCACAGGTACCACTCTATACTCCCTAGTATTTAGATCTGAAGCTATCTTACCTATCGAGGTTGAAATACCTTCCCTAAGGGTATCCTTGAAGGGTCACATAGATGATGAAGAATACTGTGTATCCATATTACAAGAGCTAGAATTACTGGATGAACGAAGATAGAAAGCGCTAGAACATTTGCAAGCATATCAGAATCATCTTCAATGTAGCTATAATAGGAAAGTTCTAAATAGAGACTTTGACATTGGAGACCTAGTTTTAATGGACAATCCTAAGAATCAAGCTAAATGAGAAAAACCAAGTAAGTTTGAACCTAATTGGTTGGGGCCCTATATAGTCACAAAAGCTTTTGGATCAGGAGCGTACCAAATCTCTACTCCTGAAGGAGAGCCTCTTTTTTCACCTATCAACAGCCTTCATCTGAAGAGGTTCTATGTATAGCTTCTGAGAATTTGTGTCTTAGTCTAGAAAATACAAAAAAAAAATGAAAAAAGAAAAAAAATGGTTACCTTGATGAAAACCTGGAAAACAGGTATCTTTGTAACACCAAAAAAATTGATGAAAATAGTCAAGAGAAATAATCCGTCCAATAGTGAAAACCACTTTGGTGGTGCTATGGATAAGTACCATGGTGAAAACCTGGCAAATAGGCACCATGTGTAGTCAAGCTCGCTCTTCCGTCTACCATCATTCCAATCAGACTTTTTTATCATCCATCATAATAAATGGTTGTCTTATCCATTGCTTGGAATGATTGACATCAAAGTCCATTCAGTCATATTCCCCATCTCCATCTTGCAAGTCTTATTCTCGACTGGGGGAAGAACCTTGTTCTGTGCCCTGAATACCTTGTACATAACATTACACCATCGAAAATGTCCTGAAAAATCCCAAAACATGTTAGAAAATACCAGAAATAGAGTCAAGTTAGTCATGTTAAGTCAGTCATGGACATAGTCGAACTACGTTGCCTCTGCGATTCGAATGTAGGCAAGGCCATCACTCTATGTGCCCCCGAGGCATTAGGTCTATCAATCTAGGTTTGTCATGTGTCACACACATCAAAATCATGACTCTTTGTACATTCAAAGTCATTGGTCGTGTCAAACTACAAGGTCTCTGCATATACAATGTAGGAAAGGCTAATCAATCGATGAGCCCCTGAGAGCGCACTAGGTCAGTCCAATAGGGTTTATCACATTCCATCACTATCACACATTTTGCATATAATTGGATTAGGTTAGTCTTTGAGGGTATCATATCATGTCATACACTATCCACACACACTTTTAATCAGTCAAGGAATCACAACAAGTCATGCATCAACAAGGAAAAACATCTCAAAGTCATCAAGTAATTATCAAATACATTGTCAGAATGATTAACTTACGTCTTAGGAAAGATATTTCTTTCTTGTCAACAGACGTTGTCAACTTGTCATAGCCTCATGTTGTTTGTCACATCAATGTCATCAGGCATCTTATACGGCACACATATTTTCTGAAACCAGGCTTTGTCATGCCTTATACAGATAGTCACCACGTCGAAACTAGATTCAACGTCTTATGCGGTATGTGTCATCTCTCACATTACGCAATTTCAAACATCAAACAATTAAATAGTCCTACAAGATCAAGTTTTAGAGAATACTTTTATTTGGATTTATGACTTTTTATCTTATTTTTTCTTATATTTTTATCTATTTGTGAATTAGTCCAGTTACTAGCTTTCTCAAGGATATCCCTTGAAGGATTTAGAGAAGCAAGGATGTCTCAAGACTCCTTTTCTTTGGTTGTTGTCTATCGACTGTCTTTTTAACTTTGATTTTTGAGTCATATTACTAGTTTCCTCAAGGATGTCCTATCAAGGATTTAGAGGAGCAATGACGTCTCATGACCCATCTTTTATTTGTTTTTTGTCTTTGGTTTGTCTCGACAATGATGACTAGGGCATCTTCTCCTCAGTATGAGTTAAGACATGCCTTCCCTGTGACTATCTTTTTTTTGTAGATGGATGACTTTGTACACTATGGTCTATCTCATATCATGGTGTGTACTATCCATTTGTGTCATTTCCCGCCCAATGACGATAACAAGCAAGCATAGCATATTTGGCAATATATCGAAAATCACATGTTTATTCTCAATCAATCAACCTTTGTTATTTCTTACTAACATTTTGAATTCATTCATGCTAACATTTCTATTCTTTCACATAAAGATAAGGTCCTATGACACAACAAAAACATTAGATCATTAACATATGCATACATTCTAAAAGCATTTCACATAGTTGCATTGCATTTCAAACATATAGATAGGAATCTTAACATCTTCATTGCATACATTCGAAATCATTGCATAATAGAAATTTCATCATCATAAGATACATAATGTAAAAATTGCATGTACATATCACCTTCACATATAAATAACATCATATAGAGAATTACATCCATCATCATATAGAATCATCATAAAATGCATAACTGCATCACATGTATAAACATTCATTCATAACACATGTACATACATCATCTAGGAAACATAGTCATATAGAAATAATGCATCATCCATAATGTAGAACTACATATCATATAGAAGCCACTAAAATCATATATATATATATATATATATCGCTCAAAATAATGTGTCACAGTACAATGTCTGAGTATATCCATAAATAAAATGAGCTCCCAGGCTCTTAGATTAAAATACAATGTCTACATATATAACAAGTGTCAATGTGTCCCACTGTCACTACTGTCACGTGGTGAAGGTGGTGGGAAAATCTTTGAAGGTGTTCTCTATGAGGTGGAAGGCCTCTCATACGGACCTACCCTCGGTGGTCCTACCACACCCTCTATACTCTATGTCCTGGTATGACTCCTGCCCTATGATCTCTGGCTATGAACCTCTGAAAATCTAGGACCTCATCTCTCTGCTAGCACCACTACCTCATATAGATCCCTATAATAAGTAGCTCTCTCTACTGATCTAACTAGCTCATGTACCATAACATTAGATGAAGTACCACTACAAAGGCATCTGACCACTATAAACTACTACTCTATCTCCTATTGTCGAGCTATCCCCTAATCCCTCTCCATGAGTGCACTGTCTCTCTCCATATGAGCACTATCTCTATGTATCCACATAGCATCCAACTCTGCATGGGCACTATCTCTCTCTATCCTTATGGCATCAAACTCTACTATCTTCAATCTCAGTCTCTCCTCTAGGGCCTCCCTATCACCATCCCTAGGAGCATCATCCTCCCGTCTCCCCTACACAATCCGATCTCTAAGGTCTCTCTCCTACTCCTCCATGGGTGCCTCCTCCTCAACATCCTCTGCCTCAACATCGTCCTCCCGATAACCTACCAAAATCCCAAGAGCATCCATATCCACCTCCTCATCCTATGCAGGGCCCTCTCCACCAATCTCTACCTCCGCATGCTCCTCTGCTACTGCCTCCTTAGCAACATGCTCATCTATGAATTGTGCATCAACTCCACCTCCAATGTCCAACATCGGTACATCCTCTACCATTGCCTCTCAGATAGGTGAAAGTCTACCTACCCAACCCCCTCTCCACCCTCTTCATCCTCACCTACCGCCTCTACCATCATCCCCCCTCCCTCCAACTCTAGCACCTCCAGCTCTCTGCTGTTCTCTCGGCCTTGTGGCTCATATTTCAACAGGTGCTGGCTGATCCAGATCTATGTAAGGAATAGGATGATGCTCCACCCACCATGCATCATATGCAGCTATCATCCATGGATATGCTGATCCATCTCTCCATCCCCACTGTACTGGCTGTAAAGCCTATATCTCTACCTCTGCGGTAGCCATAAAACTCATGGGCCCCCACTATGGAACCTCTCTAGAAGAACAAGCAAACTCTGCTCTAGTCCGAGGGTCATACTAAACCTCTTCGAACTGTCTCAAAACTCGATCTGGCAAGTGTCTCTCTATGATGTGCACACTCGAAACAATCTTCCCAATCAAGTACTGTGTCTATCTACAAAATGGAAAATGTCTATCCTCATCAGACCACTCCTCACAATCTAGGTATGGTCTCCACGTGAACTGATCTAGAATGTTGACCACATGTCTCCAATATCTAGTATTGCCTACATGGCTTTGAGTGATGTGTCCTATGTACCAAAAAATAGATGGACATCTCTCTCATTGCTCTATAGTAACCAGAGGATGAAAAAAAACTATCTTCTCCCATGCCCAAACCATCAACAGAGTGGTCCCACAACTCAATGACTGTGTGTCTCTGTATACAATATCATGTAAGTGAAAATACAAAATCCCTAATAAACACAGACCCTGGGCATACACAGTCACTCTCTCCAGCATACCCACCAACATCTCTCCCCATCCAATAGGAAAGCCATGACCCTGTCGATCTGGTAGTACTATCCCACCTATCAGTGTACATAATATACAATCAATCCTCTCATATCTATCCGCCAACACTGGCCATCTGATCTCATAATCCTCTATGCTCAGCCTACTGATATCGTCAACCTGATAGAATCTCGCTAGCTCAGTCAATCCCCGTTGGGTATCATACATCACCCACTCTCCTCTAATCGATAGTATAATTATCCTGTACACATCCTCCAATGTGACAGTCACCTCCCCAGTTGGAAAATGAAATGAGGATGTCTCAGAGTGCCATCGCTTGCACAATGCGGTGAGCATCCCTCTATTTTCCTGAGTCGTGGGCATCGACAGACAATGACGTAGACCAAGTCTCCACAACAGTCGTATCTCTGCACTGCTTAGCCGATCTCTCAGATCGAATGTGTTAGGATATGACTCTCGCATGTATATAGGATCCAATACAACCTGCATTTCAACCATGATGTCAAAAAGTTTCAAGTTTTTCATGGAAAATTTTTTCATAAAATCTTACCAGCTGAATGCAGCTCACTTTAACATATGTGGTGCATTCTTACAAATGTGTTTCATGACAAATCATTTGCGTCGCATATTACATACGCATTGCACATTTCCACAACCATTTCTACCTACTGCAAATGCGGTGCAAGAAACCAAATGTGGTGCATTTTCTAAACCTGTCTACCTGATGCAATTGTGTTTCACTAATGCACATGTGGTTCACTACCCTTCATGCATTTATCCCTAATGCAGATGCCTTCCATAACTACATATGTGGTGCATCTCAAAACAAATGCATTTATTCCCTAAAATGCCTAACCTAGCCTAAGCGTTTTTTAGCACATGCATCGTTTCGCAGTCAAATGCAGCGAGTACGAGGACATATGCATGAATCCCAAAAGAATGCATATGCTAATAAACTTTTGAAGGCCTAAAAATACATGCAAAAATAAATTTCAAGAGTTCTTATTTGGGTACATACTGGTGGTCATGCGTCGGCTAGCCACCTGAAGATCCGAATCCGATATCCTCGATGCGTAGCATATGGAATGGGATCCATCTTCCTCTGATAGTCAGAGAAAATTCTCAATTTTCCAAACTCCTCCGGGTGCAAATGAATTGGTTTTCAACATAATTCTTATTTATAGTTGGGGTTTGGGTGGCATTTCTTCTGACCTAGTCTACTGGCTACTTAACCTTTCAACTTCTAATTACCCGTACTCGTCTGTAACATCTCCAAACTCAATTACATCACCTCCATAACATTTATGGTCATCAAATTGATTTATCGGGAATATTTCCTGATTTTTTTTTTAAACTTTCAAAAATTTGTCAATTTTCTCGAGGGAGCGTACCCTAACCTGTTTCATGTTGGGGCACGATCGGGGCATATTTTCTTTGACACAACACTATAACAACATTGTATCAAAGAGGGGAAAACTGTAGACACTAAAAATTGGTCCAGGCCTACGAGTACACTTTCGACATAATTTTCTATTATCCATGGTCATGATTAAATAATGTTATTATTTAATTACCCCTTTCTAACACATATTTCCTCTATTAATTAAATACCCTTTTTAATTAATTCACTAATTGGTTAATTCATTTATTCAACTTGATTAATTAAATAAATCATATTTATTTAATTATGTCGCTAACTAATTAAACCCCCTTTATCCATAAATTAAATATGTATTATTTAATTACCCCCTTTGTCATATTTCAACTATAATTAAATATTTATTATATAATTATTCAATTCCACCCTTTGAACTGTTAAATTAAATAAATTATCTTTATTTATTTAATTAAATTCATTTCATTTTCGAATGTTGAATTAAATTAACATTTTATTCAAATTTAAATAATTTATGTCATATTCTTATATCATTCAGTTATCTAATTATTTACTTACTTTTTTACTCGAGATCTATTTTTAGTTCTCCAGTTATCTCCAGATTCAACACCTATTTCTCTCTGCAAGAGGACTCTCTATCACAACTAGTCAGTTAACTAGTTCTAACTCATGTGCATGAATGCGTCTATTAATTAAATATCTTTATTTGATTAATTAATTTAATTATGCATTCAAATTCTTCATCTTCGAGTTCTAAAATTTGTCTTTGACATTCAAAGTCTATTTCTCCTATTTTTGAAGTCTCTTAACTGAAGATTAAGATCTTGAACTCTTGTTCTTCCTGTTTTTGAATAGTCTTGACACAAGATCAAGTTGTCGTTCTAACTTAGTCTTTATCTCGTATTCTTTTCTCACTCATGTTCTAACTCACGTTCTATTTGAGACTGAACTCACATCGCATGACATTCATCAATCTCGTCCGTTGATCTCTCTTTCAATATGAGTCGATTGTTCGGAAACCAAAAATCTATAAAATGGCATGTCATTATCATTATTCCTCCTCTCGAAATCATACACTTTTGAGAAGAAACTTATCTTCAATATTTTTCTTAGGCATTCAACAAGGTTATGCTTGCATCAAAACACAGAAATTTGAGGGCAAGAATACTGAAACAACAAAATGGAGAAGGGCAATCGAGATAATTCGAAGGGGTGAATGCATATTCGGTGAGAGATTTCCAATTGATTTGATTAGTTTAACTATGTTTACTTGTTTTCATTATTTTTTTTTTGATTTAGATTAATATTGGTTAGATTAGGATTAACATTGTTTATTCTAGTTGTAGATCTTTTTCCAGATTTTAATTCTATGTTATAGATTTGTAGGTTTGGAAGTTGATTTAGATCTATCATTGGGAAATGTGTTCCAAACTTTAGATTTGGCATACTCACATTCATTATACTTTTGAGGTTTGGAGGAGATAATGATGACATGCCTAAATGTGAGTTTCGATAATCAATTGGCATTGTGAGACTTGGATAGTTCGGTTGACTTGGATTACTCATGATGTATGAGTCAAGTTTAAATTCCATGTTCCTCTTGTGTTTCAACCTTGTTGACCTCTGAGGGGTTTAAGGCCAATGATGAGATGAAAGATGAAAGGGGTGAATGATATGGGTGTTTCAACTCTTAGGAACTTTGGATCAATGCTAGACTTTAGGACTTGATTTGATTTGATTTTGATTGAGGATAGTTTGACTAGGTGTTTTAAGTCAAACAAGGTGATAATGAACTTGTAAACCTTAGGAAGTTGTGTTATCCTAGAGTAAACTGGTACAAAAGGATAATTTGGCTAGGTGTGTTAAGCCAAAAAAGGTGATTTTGAAGTTGTAAACCTTAGGAAGTTGTGTTATCCTAGAGGTAAATTTTCTTAAGAGGATTGATATTTTGACTAAGTGTGTTAAGCCAAACGAGGTGATGTTGATTTTTCTTAAAAGTCTAGCATAAGTGATGTTTTCAAAGCTCCCAAGAGTTTGTTGGCAAGATGTGTTTTGATTGATGTTTGAGATGGGTGAAGTGTTTGACTTGATCCTAGATGAACCTAAGAGGATTTTTTTACAAGACCAAGGTTTTGAAGGAAATGATTTTCCTTAAGACTGTTTCAAACCAGAAGACAGAAGATGGCAAGCACATGTGTGGGGTCCAATTGATCTTTTATCTTGCTTAGATTCAGTTTTTTTTACCACAAACACTTTCTTGATTATGTTTCAAACTGAATGTCTAAGGTCCTACGTTCTTTTCATCCCACAAGGTCCATTATGTGGAAATCAAAGAAATTAGGGAAAAAATTCCCTAGTGTTGACTTTGGGAGAAACAAATTGAGATGTCTGAATGTTTAGAAGTCTTCTAGAGATAAGAACCCCTACGGACAAGCAGTAACATGTGGACACCTCCAAGGTATTTGTTCTTTCAAAGGGTTTGAAATTTTGATGATTTGTTGAATGTTTGTTTTCCACTTTTTTGGATATAAGCAAAGTGTTTTCAATTCCAATAACATGCACAATCCTAGGATGAAAAAATAATATTTGTTGGGATCCCACTTGGATAAATCTAGCTGTGCATATTCAGTGCAGGTAATTAAATGCTTGACCACACTTGCTCCCATCCATGGCACACACTTCTCAAGTCAACCAAGCATCAGTACCCATGAATCTCCTATGGCACACTTTTCATCTCTAGAACATAATCACATGTATATGTGGGGCGGATTCAAAGGACATGACCGTTTGCACCAACAAATAGATAGGATTTTGGCCTTTTCTAAACAAGGGGTTTTAATTTAGACTTTTCATTCATGGAGATTGACCCATGCAGCAAGATACCATTGCTACCCTTCTCATCGGAGCCAACCATGTGATATTGGCCTTTGTTCTAGTACCCAAATTTATATCTTGGTTGGAAGTACTCTTGGATTTAGAGTGTTACTGGTTGGGTCATTCCCTTGGGTGAGTACTTTTTCCCACAAGGAAGGCCCTCTAAGATAAACAAAAGTGATCAAACATATTCGTAGTTCGATCAACCTTCATTTATAAACAAAGGGAGAACACACGCAATAGGTTTACTCACACTCGCAAGATGTTTTGTTCAATTTTAGATCCCAAATCAAAGTGTGGAGGCAATCTTTTAAATAATCTAATATCACCAAAATAATTTTGATTCTCAAGATCACCATGAAGCGCGAGAGAAGCACATATGCCTTTTAAATGATATTAAGTTGTGAAAAATATTGTAAAGCATGACAAACACTTGTTAATTTTAAGTCCATAAAGCAATGATTTTGATTCGTTTTAAAGCACCAAAAAGAGATGTGAGAGTTGTTTGTTCAATTGTTAAATCCAAACGAAATCTAGTGAGTTTCTACATCCAATTTTAACCAAGTTGAAGAGATCAAGTCAAAGGTTAATTTTAGACCCAAAAGATGAAATGATTTGGTTCAAAATAGAAAGTTAAAGTGGGAATTCGAAGCTCCAAGCATTCAAAAATTCTATGCGAATTTCAAGTTTCAACACCTAATTTTCTTCAGCTCCAATCTCACTTCAAAGATTATTTTTGATGCTTCAATGTTGCACATTCCTTGTGCAAATGAAATATCTCCTCCTTCCTTCATTTTCCTATCCCATATTGGATTCGTGCACCTTTGGTATGTGAAGGATCTCTTTCCCAATCCTTGATAAGCTCAAGTCATGATGATAGACAAAGAGATGCAAAATGAACTCAAGTTGCCTATAGTGAAAATGCTCAAATGGTAGATGATCATTAAGGAGAAAACCTCTTGAATTTATAGGTGAGATTGAAGAGAGAAGAGGAAAAGTTGAGGAATGTGGGACTAATCCTCAACCAATAGATTCATTCCACTTGTCGGCCTGTGAATGGGCCATGGTTGTGCAAGTTTTTGTCAATGTGCCAATTTGAAATTTGAAAATAGAATTAAATGCATATGGTTGAGGGATTTGGGGGGAAATTTGTTTGGACAAAAAAGTAAAACAAAGGGAGTTAATGAGGGCATATTCCTTGGGAATATGCCTTGTGAGGAAAATAGAGCTTTTAATAAATCAAAATAAATGATTTATTGTGCAAGTGGGAAAAACTAGAGGATGGGACATGGGTTAGGCTTAGCATTAATCAAGGATCTGATTAATTAAGCTAGTGATTATTTGATTGTGACATTTTGACTTAGATTTGTGGGTTAAAATAACTCAAAATGAGAGGAGATAATGATTATTAGTCATTTAATTAAATAAATTTCATTTAATTAAATCAAGATAATTTAGGAGGTTAATTAATTAATTTGATTTAATTAATTAGGAAGAAAATGATCAAATATGATGTTAATCAATGATGTTAACTTTGCATGTCTACAAGCATTGGTGGAAAAATGCCCCCTTTTTTCGTGGGTCTCGTATGTTTGAAATGGTTAAGAAATTGATTTTTTTAAAAGGGTAAATTAAAGAGTGGAATCAGTCTCATTTTAAGAATATCTTCTCTAAAAATTTTAGGCTTCAAAAGGAAATTGAGGACCTAAATGAAATTCTTATTAACAATGGAATGAACTTTGTTTCATCTGACTTACATAAATCTCTCGCTTCTGAACTCGATGAAGTTCTCCTTCAGGAAGAATGTTATTGGAGTCAAAATTCTAGGGACACTTGGCTTGCAAAAGGGGATAGGAACACAAAAGAAAATCATGCTTCTGCAAAAATTAAGAGGCATAGGAATAGGATTTCTTCAATTAAAACCAAAGTTGGCTTGCTTCTAGAGGAGGATAAGGAAATTGCTAAGGAAACCACTTCTTTTTTCAAGAATCTGCTTACTACGGAACCAATCACAATAAATGACTCTTTCTTGAATGCTATTACTTTAGTAGTTTCCCAAGCAGATAATGATATGTTAATGCTCCTTTCTCCCTTGATGAAGTGAAATCTACAACTTTTACCATGTCTCCAAAGAAGGCTCTGAGCATTGATGGGTTCACCACCCTATTCTTTCAGTTGTTCTAGGACATTATTGGTCAAGATGTATGTATGTAGAGCTCTGGAAGAGGCGAGACGTAATAGGAAAATTCTTAAAAAGCTCAATATCACCTTTATTGCTATCATTCTAGAAGTGGACTCTCCCTCCACTTTTTCCAATTTTAGGCATATTGCTCTATGTAATACCCTTTATAAAATTTTCACTAGGGCCATTTCTATTTGTCTTGCCAAGATTATGCCACATATTATCTCATATGAACAAGGAGGCTTTGTTCCTAGTAGGGAAACTACTAAGGACACAATTGTGGCTCGTGAAATTTTGAATTCTATTATGTTCCATAAGATTCCACCTATGATTCTTAAGTTTGATATGATGAAATCCTACAACAGGGTCAATTGGGAATTCCTCCTTGAAGTCCTACGCAAATTGGGCTATTGTGAAAGGTGGGTGAAATGGATTTATTCCTATATATATTTGGTCAGATTTTCAGTTTTGCTAAATGGTTCTTCATGTGGTTTTTTCTCCTCCTCTAGGGAAATTAGATAGGGAAACCCACTTTCCCCTTTCCTTTTTATTCTCATGTCTGAAGGTTTTAGTAGGGAAATTAAAATGGATAATCAATTGAATATTTTGAAAGGCATTCATTTTCCAAATATGCAAGAAAATTACACTCATGGCCTTTTTGTTGATGATACTCTGTTATTTGGTTATGCCTCAATCCCAGAAGCCAAGGCTATTAAAAAAGTCATTATGGATTTCTCTTTGGCATCAAGTCAAGTAATCAATCCAGCTAAATCTAAATTGTTTTTTCTGAATGTTCCTAATTTTATTCAAAATAGACTAATATTTTATGGGGTTTTCGTTTGGGCACATTACCTTGCTCATATTTAGGCATACCTTTCTTCATTGGAAATAACATATCTGATTTTTGGGAAAATATCCATACCTCAATTTTGAATAGAATTATTTCATGGAAGCACAAACGGATTTCCTTTGTAGGTAATATTCAAATGATTCAATCAGTTCTTAATGTTGTTCCTATTTATTTGATGTCGGTTCTTAGGGTCCGTAGCTCCACTTTAAATCAATTAAAATATTTTTTGCGTTATTTTTTAATGTTTGATAATGTGGGGGCCAAGGAGAAGCTTCCTCTTATTTCTTGGGACAAATTTTTCCTTCCCAAGGATTTAGGTGGGATTGGTATTAGGAATCTTAGCCTCCAAAATGTTTCTTTAGGGGCTAAACTTACTTGGAGACTATATAAAAATCCACACTCTAGATGGGAGAGATTAGTGTTCTCCAAGTATTTGAATTCTCATCCCAAGGAGAGCATCTTCAAGTCTTCTTCTTTACCTAAGGGGTCTACAGTTTGTAATTTTATATCCTCTTGCCAGTCGGTTATTCTTCCTCATCTTTCTTGGCTAATACATAATGGTAAAAAGAAAAGTTCTAGGAGGATGTATGGAATGGTTATCTTGCTCTTTCCCAATTTAGGGAATGGAGTAATCTAATGCAACTTATTAAAAGAATTTGGGGCTCTCACATGGCCGATTATTTCACTATTGAATACATTGATTCCATTCCTAAGATCTCCTAGAAATCAGTGGAAAATCTGAATGTTCCTTTGTTTGTCAAGGAGGATTATAAAGAGGAAATGGATAAAAGGAGTATAGTCTTTTATGATAATGAGGATGTATTAATTTGGACTGAAGAAAGGTTGGGGAACTATTCAGTCAATGAAGGGTATAATTCTTTATTGTCTTCTTTAAGAAAATATGATCTTCCTTATGTTCTTTTCTGGAATGAGGCATGCCTTCCCATGAGTATTTTGTCATTATTTTTTAGAAACCTTAGACCATTTTTTTGTTCATTGTATATTTTCAAAACAATGTTGGTATTGGTTGTATTGTAAGTTGGGTTCATCCTCCATGGTGTGTCCTTTATCATTGCAGTTTAAATATTGGCCTCTGCTTCATTGATATTCTTTTTCCTATTTCCTTTCTAGGATTGTGTCACCTTCTTTACTTATTTCGAAAATTTAGAATGAAATAAATAGTAGAATCTTCAGAAATAAGTCTTCCTCCTTAGAAGAAGTTCTTCTCACCATTGAAACTTCAATCTCTGAAGTTGTATGGTCTTACATCTTCAAACAAATTGATAATTTGAAGTTTTTTTCAAGATGGGATAGTTCCATCATTAAAATTTGGCCTTTACTTAAGTCCCTTCCTTTTCATAGTTTGATCACAAACAAGATTGATAAAGTTATGTTACATAAAGAGGCTAAATGGTTGCCTCCTTGAGAAAAGAGTTACAAATTGAATTATGGCAGTGCCTCAAGGGGAATCCCTGGAAAATCTGGGGTTGGATTTGTTATATCTGATTCTAATGCAAATATATTGAAATATTTTTGCAAGGTTTTTCTTGATGCTACTATTAATAAGCCAAAATTGGAGGCTCTCAGTTTTGACGTGAATTTGGAAAGCTCTTTAGAAATTAATAATTTAGTCATTGAAGGTGATTCAATGGTAATTTTCCATGCAGTTTCTAATAAAAAAATCTCACATCTCACAGCTGTAATATTTATTGGGTAAAGTTCTACTATAGTTAAGTTGGTTTAAAAATTATTCAATTTCTCATTGTTATAGGGAAGCTAACTTCATTGTGGATTTTATTGCAAATAAGGCAATGAATGAGCAAATAGTTTTCAAAGAATTTTAAAAGGAAGAATTACTTCTAAATAAGTATTGACGTGATGGGGTTTATAGTTATGCATTTCTTCTTTCATTATCATATTAACATGCTAATGCCTTATTATTTTCTCCGTAATGATTAAGTAATCTATGTGGCTTGGTAAATATTAGAATGGCAATATTTTTGGTAACTTTGTACATTTGGGATCTTCATCTGCTAATATTTTATCTACTATTTCAATGATTGTTTTAACTTTTCCTCCTCCGCTTTTATGAGATGGTATAGTTTGCATCCAATCATCATTTTTTGAGGCATTTTTTATGGAAATCCTTATGCCTTGTTGTGTTGCTCGATTAGGGAGATATGTGTAGACTGCTCCATTAATTATTTCCTTGCATTGATTGCATGCTATGTGTTGAAGCCGATTGTATTCCACTCCATTCATCTAGCTATCAGTTGATCCTTTCATTATTTCAGTTATGTGTTATATATGAAAAATGGAATTCTTGTTGCTTTGTTCTATGTTTGCAAGTATTGCAACTGTTGTGGTACTTATGGATCTCATGGTGGGCTGGTATTAAATTTTTGTGTTTTTAAACTTAGTCTTTGTTGTTGTTATGGCACTCTTCATGACATTGCATTTTCAATTTCATTTGGCTACAAGATCTTATAACAAGGATCATTCTTCCTCTCTGAAGTTAAAGGAAAACTTCTCTTTGGATCATTTGCTACCTCTTGCCTACTATAAGGCCCATTATAGCTCTCGATGTCATCTGGAGGAAGCCTGATTGGCCATTTTTTTGAGTTTTCTTCTCTTCTATGATGTTGTGCATACTTGTCTAGTTTACTAGTCTAGGGGTTGGTGGGTGGTCTTCTTCTTTACTTCATGGGCATATTTTTCTTGGTTGGGTCTCATACGTATGCAAACCATTCTACTTCATTACTGTGGGTGATCACTTTTCGGGTAGTTTTTGTAATATATTGGGCCAATTTTTTTTGTATGGCCGCCATCCTGCTTTGTATGTAAAATTATTTGCATCTAAGGGATATAATTAGGTTGTGAACCTTTTTGAGTCTGAGCTACAACTGTAGGTTTTCTTCCTTGTTCTTTCTTAATAGTATGCTCTTTTAAACCTGGATCTTATAATATTTTATTAAATTTAATAAAAATATTTTAGCGACTTTGCCACTTTTATCAAAAAAAATATATAAAAATATATATTTTCAATATTTTATGCCAACAAAATAAGAAAAGTGGTAGAATTTTTAAATAATGATATTAATTTTAACAAAATAAAATTGATTTAATTTTGGATAATGCATAATATGGAAGGTAAAATAGATCACGTGGGTCCAAAATCACATGATGCAAATGGTTTTTTTACCAAATTTGAAAATTTTCATCTTAAAAAGTGTGATATAATGAGGTCAATTTATAGATTCCTTAAGTATTGCCAACCTTTACAATTAGTTTTTCTTTGGGCATCATCAACCTAACATGTCTTTTTATAAATTATAAAAAAGTGACTAAATATCACAATAAAAATAAGCTCTCTCTTACCTTTCTAACTATGTATTAGTTTTAGTATTCTTTATATATCAAATTTTTAATGTTTAATTTATTTCTTTAGTTTCTTCATTTTTTTTAAAACCTATATAACATATTTTGGTTTAATTTTTTATCTATTCATCAAACTTTTAAATAAATTATATTTTTACATTTTGGACTCTATTTTATATGTATTCAAATGAAAAAATTAATCTTTGATTAGTTTCGAAAAAAATAGGGGGAATCATGGTCAGGTTTTTATTTTTGAATCTGTGTCCAAATTAAAACTAGTAAAAGTCTTAGAAAAAATCAAGTAGAGCATTGATCAAAACAACAAAAATAAATCTAAATTCAGTCTTTTTCAAGAAGAAGGTGGTCATAAAAAGGAAATAAAAATGTTGGAACTCAAAGAGAATTACCTCTCTATAACTCAACATATAACATCTGGTGCTAAACTTAGTATGATTATTGACATTAACCAATTAGGAGATGAAGTATTTTTGGTTGGGTATGAAATGGGTTACCACGCTGTTCACCCAATTATAAGCACTCCTAAGAAGGTAAGATTTCTTAGAGATAATTTTGGGAAAATTGGTGTTTCCCTTGAATTAGCTATAGGCAAGGATTCTTTCCTTGCTAAGGATGCATATCATGATATGGCTATCATAAATACAAAATTAAAAATATAATTAAAGGGAGCAGTAGTGCTCTCTCTTGAATACTTGAAGGTAGCTCTATCAAAAAACAACTTACTCATAGGAAATACTCTATTTTATGTACAACTAAAACACCAAAGGAATAGTTTATTCCTCTCATAGCTTAATAATAAGCATTCCTAACTAGTCTATATTTCCTAGAGATAATTATGGGAAAAGTGATGATGGCCATGATTTAGCTATAGGAAAGTATTCTAGATTAGATTTGAACTTAGGAAATGAAAGTGAGGATTTTGAAAATGAAAATTATTGTCTAAAAGAGGGGAGCAACAATGGCCTCATTTCCCTATATAAAACTGATCTAGATCCAAGAAATATTAGTGGATATGGATCAATAATAGACATTGGGTGCTCAGATTTCTCACCTTAATTAGGCCCAAACTTTTATTCCACTAAGAAAGAAGGGAAAAAGGATGAGTTCATTTCGACTTTATTGAACAAGAAACCAAAACAAGGTAAAGAACAAGAAGGCTCCCCCAAATTGATGTTAAATAAGATCTCTGAACAAAATGGAGTAACTAAATGCACTACTAATACAAATAGGGATAAAAGGAAAAAAATAAGAAAGAGTAGAAAGTTTGAAATAGATCCATATGCTAAAAGGAAAAGTAAAACAAAAATGGTAGAGGAAAATATTCATAAATTATTTGAAATCTTTTAGGAAAAATAAAGATGAACCTCAAAATATGGAATCTAATGATGCTTAAATGCTCAAGTTGTAATGTCAAGGGACTTGAATCCCTTGAAGGGAAACATAAGGTTAACAGGTATTTAAACTTTGAAAAGTACTTAGATGTGGTGATCCTTAAAGAGGTGAAATTGGTCAAATTTACTCTTGAGAACAACCACAAATATATTTGGAAAAATACCTCTCATTTTCTTACTAACTACATGTTAACGGAAAATGAGGTGCAACAAAACTCCTTGCTGAGAAATGGGCCAACTCTATGAAAAAATATGGAGAGTCTCATTGCAACAAGGATTTTTCATTAATCATTGAATAAGAGAACATAAAATCTAGTATCTTCTCTATCTACACTCCTAATGAACACAAATAAATAATAGAGTTGTGTAGGTGGATGTACAATTTGTGAAAAATCCCTTGTATAGTAGGGGCACTTTAACATGATTGGAAATAAGAATAAAAAAATAGTGGTGCTATAATTGAGTGGAAAGGTAATGAAATATTTTTTGGGGAAAAGTGGAAAAGTAAAATCAAATTATATGACACACTAGAAGGGGAGAGGAAACAAGATAGAGCCATCTAGTATACTTGGTGTAATGCCCAAGTGGGTTACAAGTGAATTTATTGTCTATTAAGTAGATTCTATGCTAATGGAGATCACTTATTTTTTTGAGAAGTTTAAAAATGAGACTATAAGTAAATTTTATACATCAATGCTTTTAGATCATCACCCTATTATTTCTAAAGTTATCTAGTAACAAACCACTCTCAAGATGAAATTTAAAAAGATAAGAAACTATTCTTAAACTCTTACTTTTTGCATGACAAAGACTACAACAACATTGTGTTTGTACCTTATTATAAATTATAAACTTCCTATTAAAATACATAAGATTGATAGAGAAATGGAACAATAGTAAATGTTTTTTGTTGTACTATATCAAATGATAGGAAAGAAAAAATCTAGACTTTAGAAGATATGAAAAACCCCTTTAAGAAAATCTACTAGGGATAGAAAGTAATTTACAAGATAACCACTCTAATATAGTGGTGAATGAATAATTTATCAAATTTAAGAATGAACATAGGAAAATGCAAACAAGGAAAATTCAAGGTTAAAAAAATAAGTAAACTTAACTAATTGAACAATGGCTATAAAGGTATAATGTTTTTCTTCAACTTCTTAAAAGGATAAAAAGGAAAAGAAGAAATTAAATGATTTTGTTTTGAGATCTACTTGATGAATAAGTCAGAGGAAATTAGGTCTCAATTCTTCTCCTTCTACAAAAATATCATCACATCAGAAGAGTGTGGTTCACGTGGCCTTGAAGCAAGGGAAACTTGTAAAAAATTAATTCCAAGAATATTTCAATTGACACGGTTAAAAAGCTTAGAGCTAGAAATTCAAAGGAAGAAATTGGAGAAACCATTATGTCATTCAATGATGATAAATTTCAAGGGAAAGATTGTATTCCTATTAAATTATATAAGAAAAATATTAGTTGGATTAGTGAAGATTTATGTCAGTTCTACAAGAAGGTAATAGAAAAATATTTCAAGGAAAAGAGATAAAAAAAAGAATTTAATCAAGCTAATTCCAATTTAGGGAGATAAAAAATTGTTGAAAACTGGTATCCAATCACTCTCCTAAATTTATCTTACAAATTTCTTTCCAATGTATTAGCCTTAATATTAAGAAATATTCTTCCCTCATTTATAAGTTACACAAAATCTAGTTTAGTTAAAGGGAAATATATTTTAGAAAACCTAATAACTAGTTCAAAATCCATGAACACGAAGAAAAAAATATAGGTAAAATTTTGATTATTTCTCCTAAATTTTGAGAAATTGTATGATAGGATTGAATGGCCATTCATTTGAATGGTCTTCGAAGTCTTTTGTTTTCCTAGATAATTTTGCACTATGGCTAATACCCTTTAACAAAATGTGATTTCCTAGATTGAAATAAATGGATCTTTAACAAAGCCAATATCACTTCAAATATTGATTAGGGAATGTTTCACATTATCTCTTGTACTATTTTATTGAAGCCATCTAATACTTGGGAAGGGATAACATTTTTATCCCAAAAGTAAAAAGGATTACTCTACTAGATGCTAGTGAATTGATAAAAAATCATTTTGTGCATGAAATTACTTTGTTCATCAGACTAGAAGAAGAAAATCAAAGTTTCCTAATGCAAATGATGAAGATATTTAATAAGGCCTTGAGTGCAAAAATATCTAAGGAAAATTCTATTCTTTTCAGTTGGGACCTGACCCCCATGAGTGGCTCAATAGGTATGGATTCCAATGGGGTGGACCCAACAAGAACATTAAGTATTTGGGAATCTAATCTTTAATTAACCCCAAGTTATGGGAAATGTGGGACTAAGGAAAAATAAAATTAAGAAAAACTAGACAACTAGAACAATCAATATCTCTCATTCATTGGGTAGCTCGAGGTTTGCTAAAAAAATCCTATCATCCAATACTCTTTATTACTCATCTTCCTAGATTTTGTGTAGATATCAACTTAAAAAATGAAAAATAAAATCACACACTTTCTATGTTCTAATGGGAATTGTATAAAAGAAGCATAATATTCGGTAAGAATGGTGTTGTGTTAGGAAGGAAAATGGTGAGTTGGGTCTCAAGGATCTGAAAAAAGAAGGGATTTCTTTGGTTGTAAAATGGATCATCATCTTGAATGAGGGTAATGAACCTTGAAAATTTCTAGTTAGATACAACACCCAAAAGTATACTAAAAAAGAGGCTAAAAATTGGAAATCCTTATCTATAAGTGACATCCTTGTAGGAGATTTCTATATTGTGCCTTCTAGATCATTTTTTTTTAAACCATTTAGAATTCTTGGGAAGGCATAAAATATTTGATCCTCTTTAACAATGATCAAAATAAAATATGTGGAAACTCGTTAATTTGGTAGAATCTATAACATAAAGGGAAACCAATTGCTCTTATACAAGGTTGCTAAGCAAAATCCTAGGCAGAAAAAGGTATTACCTGCTTTAAAGATATCCTTTGGAATAACAAGCTAAAAACATGGACTACTCTAATAATGGAGTATGATTTACCTATTTCACGACGGAGAACATAAACTATGCCAAGATAATATAGTAAACTAATTCATCTACAAATAACATTTAAAAATTGTTGTGACAACAAAATCTATGGCTCCTTGGCTAAAGAAAAATAGAAAAATTGCTTAATTCTTGTCCAATTGAAACCTAAATCCTTATATAAAATAGAGTCAAAATTTACCTTTGAACATGTCAATAAATTCTTGAGCTATAAGGAGGATGATAAATTCTAGAAAAAAATCATCAACTAGAATTCGAATAATACATTAGATCCAAAAAAGCTTGTTTCAAATGGCAGATATTATTGCAAAAATTACCATTATATCTTACTTCTAATATATAATTATGCACTTGATGCAGGAAACCTACAAATATTTCCCACATATTTTTTGATCATTAAAGTTATGAAAATACTAAGAGAGAAAATTGAGGGAGCTGAAAAGTGTTTTAATTTATCTTTGTTATTGTTATCTACTGAAATTTTATGGTTTCTTTGAAAAGTGAAATGAAGAAAAAATTCAAGGAAAGATCAAATCTCTTACTGCGTCTTCTAGAAGACTAATTTATTTTAATGTTTTCATTTATGTAGGTATAACAGTGGAGATCTTCAAATCAAAGTTTGGAAAACTTCTCAAAAATGAAAAGCTATAAATTACTGAAGAAGAGATCAAATATGCTAAGCATTGGCCCTTTAACTTAGATGATACCATCCACTTTAGGGAAGATTAATTAAATTTTCAAAGAAAATAAAACAAGAAGTACAATTGGAGAAAAAAGAAAAGAACCTTGGACTAAGTGGCCTAAGATTCTATTTGAAGAAAGATGAAAATATGATCATGGAAGTTGTGAAATTCAATTCAGATTTATGTTTATCGATTGACTAATTAGAGAAAGAATTATGTCAATGCCTCTGGGTATGTGCAAGATCATCATGGAAAAAATAGGCCCTTAAGTGGCAATGAAAATTCAGAAAATCAAAGTTAGGCAACTTGTCGTAAAAAAATGAATAAGCTATCTATATTATTTTAAAAATATGTAAGAATAGAATCTGTAGAAAATTTAATGTAGTTTCTAAACTACTAGGTTTATTTTTTTTTTAAATAAATCTATTCGATGAAAATCTGAAATTTCAATGCAATAGTACTTAAATTTCAGGGAAAAAATAAGAAGTAGGTATCTGTCTAACCACCCTAACCACAATAAAATGATAATATTTTTTTATAATATTTTATTTATAAGTAGAGGACTCATGTCCCGATGTGAAGCATATTTTTTTGTAATTTTTTTCCAAGTAAATAATTAATTATGAATTTTTAATTACAAATTTTAAAAAATATAAAAACTTGTATGTTTGACCACCTTAACCTGGTCAAAACTTCATGAAATTCATTTTATTTTTTTTAATCATATACTATGAGAAGCATATAATGTGATGCATGTTTTGGATTCAAAAAATTTGATACCATTTGAAATATATAGATGTTTTTCAATCAACCTATCAATCAGGATTTTAGTCATAATTCAAATAGAAAATGAATAATTATTATTTATTAAATTCAAAGTAAAGCATAATTTATATTGGTGGAAAGCTTAGAATATCCTATAAAAACCCTTTTCGTTTCATTAATTTTGAGTAAAAAAAAATTCATCAGCCACATGGGCCATCATATCACTTACATATCGCCACGTTTTGGCCCATCATGATCCTACACATACCCCTCTACTTGACCAACTAAAGTATCAGAGTATTATATATGGTTATCTTTAGTATTTTTTTTTTTTCCTTTCATAGTAATATATCTCTTAAGTCACGTTCTATGACTATGTTACGAGTTGATTAAGTGTATAAACCAATTGGTTCTAATACCTATCTAGTAAACTACACTTAATATAAAAAAATAGTTTAAAATCATATATTGAATAAAAAAAGTTAAAATAAGAGGTATAAAGTACATTGTGTTAGCCAAATTTTCATTGAAATGATTTTTGGAATACTCAAAATAAGTTAATATTTTAGTGCTAGCAAACCAAACATTATATTATATTTTTTAAATAAAGTAGGAGCATACAAAAAATATTATATTATATTTTGTGTGATTTTCCTATTTGTATATCTTAATCTTCATCATTTAAAAAATGTAGTATAGAAATTAGATTCAAAGAATGATGACTCTTGTTCTAATTATATCTTTAAATTTTGAGTGTAACTATCTTCAAATTTTAATTAACATCAATTTTTATTGATTTCTGAATAAAGTGGTCATTAATACCCCATTTTGATGTTCCATTTTTATGTAGATAACATTGAATTTGGGTATGTACATGATCATCATGGAAAAAACAGGCCCTTAAATGGCGATGAAAATTTAGAAAATTAGAGTTAGGCAACTTGACGTATAAATTTGAACAATTTATCTATATTTTTTCGAAACTATGTAAGAATAGAATCTATAGAAAATTGAATGTAGTTTCTATACTTCTAGGTTTATTTTAATAAAAAATCTATTTGGTGAAAATTTGAAATTTCAATGAAGTTGTACTTAAATTTCAGGGAAAAAATAAGTAAGTGTTTGTCTGATCACCCTAACAACAATAAAATGATAATATTTTTTAATAATATTTTATACATAAGTAGAGGACTCATTTCTTGATGTGATGCATATTTTTTTGTAATTGTTTTCTAATTAAATAGTTATTTATGAATTTTTTATTACAACTTTTAAAAAATATAAAAAATTGTATGTTTCACCACCTTAACCTGGTCAAAACTTCATGAAATTCATTTTTTTTTAATCCTATAGTATGTGAAGCATAAAATGTGATGCATATTTCAGATTCAAAAAATGTGATACCATTTGAAAGCTATAGATATTTTTCAATCAGCTTATCAATCAGGAATTTAGTCATAATTCAAATAGAAAATGAATAATAATTATTTATTAAGTTCAAAGTAAAGCATAATTTATATTGGTGGAAAGATGAGAATCTCCTTTAAAAACCCTTTTTGTTTCATCAATTTTGGGTAAAAAAAAGGTCATCAGCCACATGGGCCATCAGATCACTTATATATTGCCACTTTTTGGCCCATCATGATCCTTCACATACCCATTGTTATCTAGGAGGAAAATTAGTGAGAAATACATTGGAAAATATATACAAACACTTTGTTGAATAGAAAATATCAACAGCCTTTAACAAAAAATATATTCAATGAGGATGGTAAAGGAAACTATTTCCAAAATTATTGAGCATATAGATTCAAATTTCTACATTGATTTCCATTGATATCTTCCTATAGGAAGAAGTATGTTTGGGACAAAAATTTGTGCAAAATTTTGTTTGTTTTTATGGTCCATGCCACTACTATATGTTTATTGATGAAATTATTTCATATCCCTTGAAAAGAACATGTTACATAGATATTATTTCACAAAGAGTGTTCGGAATAAGGATATGAAAAATATATAAAAAGGGGATGCACCTTACATAGGTGTGATAAAATATAATGCTAAATATCATAAATGTTATTTGAAATCTATCTACTAGAAATGAAATTTAAATATTCAAGGGGGTTTGATTTATGGAAGGATATATAAATAAATGGATAATATTTTTAATTGTTCTATCCATTTCTGTATTAGTCACTAGTAAGGTAATTAATAGATAGAAGTCAAGAAAATATGAATACAAACTATCAACAATGGTAGAGATAGTAAGAAAACTTATTCAAATACTCATGCTTAAAGCTATATCCAAAAATTATTATTCAAATAACAAATAATTATATTGTAGATAGGTATAGTGAAGAGATCATCATAAAATGTTCAATGATAAATTGTCAAAAAGTTAGTTCAATAATTATCCCAATCTATATTCTAGAAATAAAGTAAAACGTATGACTAAAATGGGAATATTATAGGTAAGGAATAATTTAGCATAGGTTGACATACATGTGTAGTGTAGAAAATTGTATCCTTTTACATTTTCACAATTAATTTGGAATTAATATTAAAATGGACTTAATTGCACCTTATTTTTTGTGTTGTAGAGTGTACCTCTTTAGAATTTCACACTTATTTAGGACTCCTTTAATTAATTAAGCTTATTTTTCCTTAATTTTCCCCTTTAATTCAAATCCTATCCTCTTTATTCACATTTTTTGAAGAGGAAATTGACATTCATTAATGCCTTAACATAACACTTCTCATTGAGCAATTTGTGTCCTAGGTTAGGGACCTAGGAGCCATTCACCCATGGGAGAATTGGTCCTCCCTTAGACCTACGACCTAAATTTAAATTATTATTTTTGTTGTATTTTAACATATTCAAATCTTTATTCAAATATTGTCTTCTAATATTTTAATTATGGGAAATTAAGGATACATATCTATAAATATAAGGTCATTTCACTATGTTTCACCTAAGAGTTTTCTAGCAATTTTTTATCTAAGCAACCTAAGTTTTTCAAGTGTTTAATTACAAGAGATAAAGTGAGATTTCAAGAGAATTTCAAGAGCATTTCAAGTCATTCAAAGGAAGATTTATTAAAAAATTATTGCAACAATCAAGATTTAACTGTCATATCAAAGTCTTCTTGCATCATGCACATTATTATAGCTATTATGTTGACATAGAGTTCATGATCCATTCAAGAATTCAAAGCATTATTTCAATTAAAGATCCAAGGTTCAAGATCGACATCCATTGAAGCCATTTCATGCAAATTGTAGATTTACATTCCAAGTTTTATTCAAGGGTTTGGTGAGTTGTGACAATGAGTTGTTCATTCATCATTCCTTTCATGCTATTTTATTTTATTTAAAGCTTTGATTACCAAAACTAGGTTTGACCAAGGAAAACTCTATCCACCAAAAATAAAACATTTTTCCCTCTTGATTTTTGTTCAATAAGTATTGAACCACTTTACATTTTCAGTACCCATTGTATCTCTATACAAACCTTTTTTTTTTTAGCGTAAGTTGTACTAGTAACTTCCACTCATGGTAGTTAAAAGGTGTAAGAGGGCCAATTACTTGATTTGGATCCATGCTTGATTAGGTTTAAATTTTTTTTTAGGAACTTGAGAAAATAAATTTTGGAGTATTCTAATCACAACTCTCTCTAATATACCCTCCTTTTTAATACTTTTGATTTTCCCCATATTTGACACTTTATTGTAGTGCATGTATTGCATACAATAATGAAGGTGAAATATGACACTTTATGTTTATTGCAAAATCGCGAAAAATTTATAAAAAATAAGTACTTTAGAACAACACTTTTAAGTTTTCACTTTTTTAATTTAACAGTAAAAAAGTTTGCATTACAATAGCAAGGAAAAATCAAATATTTTTAAAAAAGCTTAGAGAGTGCTGGATGTTGTGGTTGTGTTGTTGATATGTGGTTTTCATTGATGTCAACACTATTAGCATTGATGTCTTTAAGGCTATATATGTCGAGGATATTGAGAAAATTATAATAAATATGTTGGAGGCTGCTTCTGAAGTTGTGAAGTTCAACATGTGGAAACGTGTAGTATGATGGTATTCAGAAGATGCACATTAAAGGGGTTGTTTTCAAGCCTATCTAGTTTATCCTCTAGAAGTTTCAGAGGTGTGCATCAAGATTTGAGCAAGTTGTGAGTTTTTTTGTTCCAACAGTTATTCTGTTACTATAGTTGGTGTTTTTGGAAGAAGAGAATGTAATTCTGGTAATTTATGTTGATGTGTATGCTCTGTGATGTTCGTTGATTTTTTTAGATCATGCTCTATCTTTGTTGCACATTTGCATTGATCAGTGTGCTCGTGATCAAATATTTTTCCTTTGTGTGTTTGGGCTTTTCATGTTCTTGGTCGACATGGTGGTTTTAGCATGTTGTGGATCCTCATGGATCATTTTTTGAATATTTGGCACGTTTGAGGATGTTGTTTTAGGTCTTCATTATGTTGTGACTAACTTAGGTTGGTGTTGTAGACATGCAAAATTGACATCATCACTAATATTCATCTTTTAATTAAATAAATCAATTTTATTTAATTAAATCATAAATCAATCCTAAAGTCTCCCTTTAATTAAATAAATCAATCTTATTTGATTAACTTCTAAAGTTCTTCATTTAATTAAATAAATCAAATATTTATTTAATCAAATCTAAAATCAATTTCCTCCCATTTGATTTAAATAAATCCAATTATCTTAGTCAAAGGTCAAAGTCAGCTAATCTTCACTTAAATTAATCAAACCATGATTAATGATAATCCTAATCCTCTTTTCTCTAGATTTTGTAACTTGTGCACATAAATCAATTTAATTGATTTATTAATTCCTCATTTTCATTCAAACTTGGCATCTTTGAGGGAATATTCTCCCAATTTGAATTTTCCCTCCCATATGACTTGCCCATCCAACAAATCATTTAAGAGCTCTTACATGTCTCTTACATGTCTCTTACACAAGTCGAACTTGGCATTTAACTCATCTTTCATCCCCCCTAAACATGGAACTTCATCAAATTCAAAATTCAAACTTGCACATTGATCAAAATGTGCTCAACCTCCCTCCATTGGAATGCTTACAAGTGGCACAATTCCATTGGATTATCTTTTATTCCACATTCATCCTATCTTGCATTCTTCTATCATTCTATTCTATAAATAGAGACCCTCTCTATTGATTTAATCCTACACAAATTGATATACAATCTCATGCATTTGCACTATCACCATCTTGGCATCAATATCATTTTGATCTTATCAAGGGGTGGGAAAGGGAATCCTTTCCACATCATGAGTAGCACCACTCTGACTATGGGATAGAGTTTGGTCAGGTTTTTATGTGCTTTCGTTTAGCTATTTAGATCATTTTCTTTTCTTGTTTGCATATAAATCATGATCAAGTATTTCATAGTCCTAGCATTGCATTTTCCTTGTTTAGATTGACTAATGCTAACATTTTTCATGGTTTGAGCAAGTTCTTGCAGGTTCAGTGTTCATAGGTGCATATTGAGATTTGTTCATGAATTGGTCCGAAAGTTTGTATTCATCTATTCTTTTATTTTTTCCTGACAAAGTTGTTGATGTAATTCCATGAAGCGGATATATAAGAGTGATTGTTTCTTTATTTCCCTGTGTGAGTGTATGTTGTATGTGAAGTGTGTAAGTGCTATGTGCAAATAAAGATCAAATCACTTGATTGTAGAGCAGAGGATGAAGAAGTTTGAGTAAAGTGTGAAGAAGTGTTTATGTGCCTAACTGGAACTGTCATTAGGATTTTGAAGAAGCTAATTTCTTAAGTCAATCTCTTTAGATGGATTTAATCCAAATTTTTTATGTAAGACAATGTGTCCTCTTTGAGCAGTAACCTCTAGGCAGTGTGCCTAAATGCATGTGCATTCCTTATTCATTTTTCTTATACTTCCAACATGGTATAACTTGTGGATTAGCCTCCACTGTGGGTTTTCCCCTAATAGGGTTTCCATGCAAAAATAACCTTGGTGTTATGTGTGTTTATGATGTATTGTTGATTCATGATTTCACTTTTATCTATCAGATTTGAGATTCAAGGTTAAATAAGTTTTAGATTATATGAAAACCAATTCACCTCCCCCTCTTAGTTGTCTATCATTGTTTTTCCAACAATTGGTATCAGAGTAGGTTCCTTTGAAGAATTCTAATAGCTTGAGGTGATCTGAGATGGCATCACAGAAGAAGGATTGTCCTAGAATCGATGGAACAAACTACTCTATACAGAAGGCTAGAATGGAGTATTATTTGAAGTGCATTGGTGAACCCTTCTGGAATATTACAAGGAACAAATATCTTATTCCTCAGAATGGTCCCTCTAGTCCTGATGAGATTGAAAAAGCTGAAACTAATAGCAGGGCTATAGAAGCATTATTGAGTGGATATGATTCAGATGAACAACATGCTAGTACTTATAAAAAAGAAAAGAATGTTCAGACACATAATCAAGTTCAAATTGTTCTGGTGAATCAAGAGAGTCTAGAAGGAGAAGCTAGTGAAAGTACAAAAGAGAGAACAAAATAACCAAAAGTTTAAGAGAATCCCAAAATTCTGAGGTATGTAAAGATAAATCATTCTGAAAAATTAGATTATAGGAGATAAGAACAAAGGTGTGTAGACTAGAAGAAGAATTGTAGAAGAGTATTGTTTGATTTGAAAGACTAAGCCCAACAATGTCAATGAAGCATGTAAAGATGAATATTGGATGAAATAAATGAAGGAAGAACTAATGCAGATAGAGAAAAATGATACATGGATTCTTGTTCCCTAACCTCAGGATAAAAATTTGATTGGAACCAAATGCGTATTTCGGAATAAGTTCAATGAACAAGGTGAAGTGGTCAGGAATAAAGCAATACTGGTATGTAAAGGGTACTCACATATGAAAGGTATTGATTTTGAAGAAACCTTTGCCCCTGTTGCTAGAATTGAAGCTATAAGATTGGTTCTTTTTTATGTTGCTTTTAAGAATTAAAAAGTCTAACAAATGGATGTAAATTCAACATTTCTAAATGGTGATCTAGAAGAAGAAGTATATGTTGGAGCAACCAGATGGAATTCAACTAATTGATAAGGGAGATATGGTTTGTTGATTGAACAAAGCACTATATGGACTCAAGCAAGCCTCTAGAGCCTAGTATGCTAGACTAGATAAATAATTTTTGAAGCTTTGATTCAATAAAGGTACTACTGATAGTAATCTTTATTTTAAGATGAATCAAGATAAAGAGTTGATTATTGAAGTCTTTGTTGATGACATCACTTTTGAAGGTGATGATGACTTATGTATGAAGTTTGCTGATGAAATGAAAAGTGATTTTGAGATTTCAATGATTGGAGAGCAGAAATTCTTTTTGGGATTGCAAATTACTTAGTTAGATAATGGAATCTTTATATCTTAGTCCAAATATGTAAGAGAGTTACTGAAAAAGTTTGGCATGGAAGACTCAAAGCCTGTTGGTAAACCCATGTTAACCGGATGCAAGTTAACACAAAATGATGATTATCCTAAGGAAAATTAGACAAGAAGTGGGTCAATGATTGGTGGATTGTTTTATTTGACTTAGACTAGACCTGGCATGATGAATTTTATATGTATGGTTGCTAGATATCAAGTTGATCCAAAGGAATCTCATGTGACTATTGTAAAGAGAATTTTCAGATACTTGAAAGGGACAGCTGATTTTGGCCTAAGGTATCCTAAAGATGATGATCTTACTTTGAGTGCCTTTACTGATGTAGATTGCGTAGGAGATGTGCATGACAAGAAAAGTACTAGTGGTGGTGCCTTCTTCTTGGGGAAGAAGTTGGTATCTTGGTTAAGTAAAAAGAAAAATTGCATTTCCTTATGTACTCCTAAGGAAGAATATATTGCTGCCGCAAAAAAATGCACTCAAGTAATATGGATGAAGCAGATGCTGAGAGATATTAGAATTATGTATGATGAGCCTAATGCTATATTTTGTGATAATTCAAGTTCCATAAACATTTCTACGAATCTAGTGTTTCATTCAAAGACAAAACATATATCTATCAAATATCACTTTTTGAGAGACAAGGTGAGTGATAAAGAAGTCAAACTGGAGTATGTGCCTACTAAGTAATAGATTGCACACATATTTACTAAGTTTTTTACTAAGGATAATTTTGAGTATCTTAGAGGGAAGTTAGGGGTGATTTCCCCTCCTAATTAGAACTAAGATGCAAGTCTTTGCATCAGTCTGTGCATTTACAGTCATATCTTATTTTGGATTGATGTTATGGTGGATGCTACTCAAGGGGAGTAGTCAAATGATTCAAATATGTGGTTCAGAGCTTGTGTGTACCTTCTCCATTGATTTCAAAGGGGAAGAAGAGTAATATTGGAAGAGCTAAAAATAAAGGGAGAAGAACGATACAATATCTAAGGGGGAGCCTATTGGAAAAGAGTTAGTTGTGTTGATGGTATTTTTCACATCATGTGTTTCCATAATTTCCAAATGAGGATATTGTTGTATGTTGTGGTTGTGTTGTTGATATGTGGTTTTCATTTATGTCAACACTATTAGCATTGGTGTCTTGAAGGTTGTATATGTCGAGGATATTGAGAAAATTATAATAAATATGTTGGAGGTTACCTATGAAGCTATGAAGTTCATTGTGTGGGAACATTTAGTATGTTTTTGAAAAGGAAAAAATAGATTTTACAGGGACCTGAAACCACAAAGTTAAAACACCAAAAGATAGAGCAAAACAAGTCCAAACAAACAGACAGCTATCCCAAAAAGGAAATGGCAGCACAAAGAGACAATAGGGTCCAAAAAAAGGACCGCCAAAAAGCCAGAAACAAATACCACCGCACTACTCCAAGGTGTTCATCAACTCCTCGGCCTCCTTTTCAACATCCTTCATATCCTGTAACCCCTGCTTGAGAATTTTAACCATATGTGAAGAAATCGGGATCTTCCTCTTCGTATTAGCTCGGGTGCGAGTTGAAATCCCTTCAACAGTAGATCTGCTGCAACCACTGTCTGCATCCAAATCCATGACCAGCGAGCCCTTTTGATTTTTTTTGAGATTTTCCACCATAGCATTGATGATAATGGTGTTATGCCTAGCAATTTTGTGATTATTCTCCATAGTGGCCTTAATATTTTGGCCAATCTTGGACAAATTACACTCGAGCCTGGTCAATCTTTTCTCCTGCGAAAGCTGTCTTCTCCTTGGTAAGGGGGTTTCCTATCCCTCATTCTCATTACGACTCCAGCTAATATTTTGCTCCAAATCCATGACTCTATTGCTGAGATCTCTATTACGGCCTTTCAAATCACAGACTTCCTTTTGGGTCCACTTGAGAACAGTGAAAAGGCCATCCGTACTTTTTTCTGCCACACTCACAATGTCCTCAGTCTTGAGCTTATTCAGGGTAGAATTAATTTCATCCTGATTAGGGGAATCATTAGGGGTATTCCCAAAACCTCCAGACGTAGGGGCACTAGGGGCCGACTCTTTACTAACCATAGGTTTATCAGAAAGAATTTCCATAGAATTCCCAGAGTACGAGACTAATTTCGTAACTGAGGTACCTTTAAAACCAGAGACCAAACCCAGGGTAGGGCACCCAAGAGATGGCTGGGGATTGAGACAAGGCGATGAGGCAAAACCTGGGATAGGACGATCATGCAAAGGCTGCAGATTAGGACATGAAGGCGGAGCATAATCCATAAGGTCATTCTGACAAGACGGGGACTAGGGAGCAATGGTATTAGGACCAACAGGGGCACAAGCAGGATGGGCCAGGGGGTCGTTCTCCCTGCTACTTTCAGTATCCTCATCATCCAAATCCCCAATATCAACAATTTTAGGCAAAGCAGGTAAATTTTGATAATGCTCATAGATGAGCCTGACAAGACCAGGGTGAATAATAGAAGTCCTCCTAGGGTTTCTTTCAACTTCATCAAGGCAATTCTTCAAAGAAGAGAATAAGTAAAAAGGCAAAGAGATATGAACCTTGTGATGGAAATGGTTCAGAATGGCAAAGTGATAACCATATGCCCTGGTGAAGCGCCCATCAACCATGATATACTCCATTATTACTCTTAAAAATTTCCTCCAGATAGATTTAATGGACTCCACATCAAAGTAGCTATTGGCAACCTTAACCAACTTAACCTTCTCCTTGTCTTTTTTAGGAAATCTTATGACCACTTCATCAGAGAACCGACGGTCCCGATAAAATTTCACACCCTCATTCGAAAGACCAGTAATCTCACCAATTATTTCCTCATTCAGCTTAACATTCCTACCAAACAACACAATCTCACCATTTTTCCAATTTTTGGCAAAATAGTCCAGCATCCTCTCGTCAGTACCATGGAGCTTTTCCAGAAACGAGACTAAACCTCCCTTTTCAATTCTTTCCCAAGCTTTAGCATTCTTTCTATGCTCTTGAAAGCTGCTCGGCTCCACACGTTTTCTCTTTCCCCCCATCTTCAAAGCTCTATTATACCACACCCTACAGTTGCTCTAGGTCCCATTTAAGCATATTTTATCAAACACCTAGAAAGCATATCAGAGACTCTTCTTGAAAAAGAAAATGATGACGGTCCCATCAAATCTAATGAAATCAACGTACCTAATCTTTATCCTCTTCATCATGATGAAGACAAGCTTCTCTTCCATGCATTGAATCATAATAAATTAGCGCTTTCACCTCAGAATGGAGGTAGTCATTCTTCCTCCACGTGTTTTCCCCACCTCTCTTAACCCCTTCATTGGCAAAATAATCAGCCACCTTATTGGCTTCTCTGTAGGCGTGGGACACTTTCACTTTATCGAATTTACGTAATAAGATTATTGTATCTTCGATCCACTTTTTAATGGTCCATGAGGGAGGGGTAAGCCCAAGAATGCAATTTATTATATTCATTGAATCACCCTCCAACCAAAGACATTTCGTGTTCATCTTGAAAGCTAAGTTAACCACATGATAAGCCCCTATAGCTTCCGCAACATGATTAGTTTGGGTGCCGATGTCCACAGCAAAAGCCACAATAAAAGCCCCCGAGTTGTCCCTTAAAACACACCCACTGCCAGCTTCCCCAGGGTTTCCTTTAGCAGCACCATCAAAATTGGCTTTCAACCAATGCCAAGGTGGCAAAGACCAACTAGCATTCTCCCTCCCACAAACATCAGGCATGGGGACATTTAAAGCTGCTAATTTAGAATTCCACTTTTCAACCGTAGCAATATCGAAAGGAGACCGATTAGCTTTATCAACCATTTTTCTTGGGATTAGAGATAAATTTTCCTTTATTTCCCTTATGATTTTTTCATGCAAGTCCCCCTCTGACTTCTCTTTTTCCCTAGACACTATGTTGTTTCTTTCCTTCCAAATATTCCATGACACAAAAGGTAGAACAAAAGGCCAGAGCTTTCGCACAAAAGGATTTTTTGAAGGAGCTTTCCATTGCAAGAAAAAGTCTTCGATAGAAGTAGGGGAAACCCAAACCAAATCAAGAAGCTCAAAAATTTTACCCCAAATGTGCGAAACAAAAGAGCAATGAAGAAAAAGATGATTAACAGTCTCAACATCATTCCTGCACATGTAGCACCTATTAGGTAATTGAATTCCACTTTTCCCAAGATTGTCCAAAGTGAGAATCTTATTTTGTAGCATTATCCAATAGAAAATATTGATTTTAGGAATTAGGTGATTAATCCAAGCCTTAGCCCAAAAGAGTGGAGGCTCCATCGGACTAGCCAGCATAGAAGTAGTAGAAGAAACTGAAAAAATGTCGGACAAATTGTCTAACCAAATAGCAAGATCATACACCTGGTGTTGAGCTAGTCTTAGGGCCCTAAAGGCTGACTGAACCGGGCTAAGATCCTGACTGATGGTCTTCAAATCAATCCAACCCCCATTCCTCCAGTAATCGTTAACCAAGACCCCGAATTCCCTTTTACAATCATCCATCCATTTACTGAATTTCTCATCTCTGATTAAAGGATCTTTAAAAAGTCATCTGTCTTCCCAAAACCTAACATAATTTCCTTTTCCAACCAGCCAACCAGTTCCCATTTCCAGCAACTTTCTACCTCTGCTCATATCATTCCAACAAACAGACCCATGAGGTAAAAAAGAAGAATTTATAACCTCATTAAGAGACTCACAGTTACTAAAATATTTGGATTTTAAGGTATCTTGCCATTCCCCTCTCAAAGTAAGAGTTCTCCAAAGCTGTTTAGCAAGAAGGGACAAATTCAGCACTTTAATTTTTCTTAAACCTAGGCCCCTCTCGATTTAGGTCTTCAAACCAGATCCCATCCAACGAGTGGCATTCTCTTCTTATCCTCCACACCAGACCAGAGAAACCTTTTCTGAACTTTTTCAATGGCCTCAACATATTTAGCAGAAATTTTAAATAAGCTAAGAGCATACACAGGGAGATTTTGCAAGGATGCCTTTAGAAGCTGGATTTTTCTAGCTTGACTGAGAAGAGCTCCTTTCCACCCCAACAACTTCTTATTGAATTTTTCAACCAAAGAGATCTAGAACGATTCCAAGGGTTTAATGCAAAGAGGAAAACCAAGATAGGTTGACGTAAGGGGCTCAATCCGGCATCCAAGAATCCAAGCAAGTTTAACTTGTCTATGCTCCGGAGTATTGAGGAAGAAAATTGAACTCTTAGCCCTATTAACAACTTGCCCAGAATCAGATTCATAAAGATTCAGAATTCTTTTGAAAGTTTTAGCTTTAGCCACAGTAGATCTTCCCATGAGAATGGTGTCATCAACAAATTGTTGGTGGGAACAAGTTAGAAGAGAAGAGGAAGGTCTTAAACCAACAAGGGATCTTTGATCAATAAGCTTTTTAATATTTCTTCCCAAACTCTCAGCCAAAATTGTAAACAGAATAGGAGAGATAGGATCTCCCTGTCCTTGGCCTCTGGAAGTCTGAAAAAACCTCGAAGGTGACCCGTTCACAATGACAGAAGAAGTAACTATCGAAACTAGTTGGTTCACCATCTGAATGACTCTGTTATTAAAACCAAACTTGGCCAGGATTTTAAATAAAAAAATTCCACTCAACCCGATCATAGGCTTTGGAAATGTCCAATTTAAGAATGAACCCTTCAGTCTTCGATACCATTAAAGAATGTAAATTCTCATGAACAGTAATAACAAAGTCTAGAATGTACCTACCTGGCACAAAACCATTCTATTGCGGAGCAATCATTTGAGGAAGCACAAAAAGCAATCTTGTAGTTAAGACCTTCGAAATTATTTTTTACATATAATTGCACAGGTTGATTGGCCGAAAAGCTTGAAACTCCGAAGCCCCAGGTTTTTTTGGAATAAGGACCACAAAAGTAGCATTAAGTTCTTTCAAAAGACATCTTGATCCAAAGAATTCCTTGACAGCATTCTCAACATCCACCTCAACAATTTCCCATAACACTTGGAAGAAGAATAAGGGAAAACCATTTGGTCCTTTTGTTGCCATCAAAAGAGAAAACAACTTTCCTAATTTTAGAGTTGGAAGGAATAGCAGTGAACATAGAATTTTCATTGTCACCAATCACCTGGGGAATAGCCTCAATCAAGGAATCTTGAGCTTCAGGAACAATCTCTCCATTACAAGAAAGAAGGTTGCTGAAAAAAAGAACAACCTGTTTCTTAATATCATCTTCCTCCTCAAACCTCGTCCCATTAACATCAATGTTAGCAGCCCTATGTTCCGAAATAGACAGATGAAAAAATCTAGTGTTCCTATCTCCCTCAGTCAACCAAGACACCCTAGATCTTTGCCGCCAAAAAACTTCCTCTTTAGCAATGATGTCATGCAATTGAATGAGAAGTTCATTTTCCTTTTCTCTGTAATTATCAATGTACCCCCATTTCTGGATTTTAGCTTGGATCTCCTGAATTTTACCCTGAATTTTTGTCTTAGTTCCAAAAATATTCCCAAAGGCATCCTTTTTCCATCTCCTCAAATTAAATTTCACTTCCTTTAATATTTTAGCAATCCTCAACATAATTGTGCCAGTAATATCAATATTCCACCATCTACTAATTTCCTCAAAGATTCGAGGATGAGATAGCCATAATTTTTTGAATTTGATAGGGGAGTTCTTTTTCACCTTAGTAGGATCCGCCATTAAAAAAATGGGAAAATGATTAGATCCAACCCTTGATAAAGCTCTCAAAGCACAAAAATAGTCTATAAACCATTGACCAGAAACAAGGGCCCTATCGAGTCTCACTTGGATCAAGTCAGGTCCTAACCTCCTATTAGTCCAGGTATAAGAAGCACCTTGCAGGTCAAGGTCTATCAGGGCATTACTTTTAATGAAGTTGGAGAGACTTGAAATACTATCCCAGTTAATTTGAGAACCCCCAAATTTTTCATCATTTAGGAGAGGAGTATTGAAGTCTCCCATGACCACCCAGTGCTCATTAGCAAAACATTTTCGAAAACTAGACAACTCACACCAAAAGGAATTTCTAGCATTCTTACAATTCAGGGCATATATATTGGATTGAATCAAGCAAAAAATGTCTCTTATGTGGGTAAATATGGTGGCCACTAAATTACCATTATCCATTAAGGGCTCACCTTTAATAAACAACTTGTTCCAAAAAGTAACAATTCCCCCCGAAGCACCCGCAGAACTATTTCCGTGAGCCTCACAATTCTGAAATTTTTTAAAGCATTCTACTTTATCTTTAAGCATTTTTGTTTCTTGAACAAGAAGAATATCAGGTTTGTGGTCCCTAACAAAATTTTGCAAAACATCCTTTTTATGATAGCTATTCAGCCCTCTTATATTCCATGACATGATTTTTATTTCTTACCTGGGGATTGAAGTATCTCCAGGATGATCATTTGGATTCCATCCACAATATCCTGAAGGTTGCCTTGTTCCCTTTTCCATTCAGTATGTTGGCATTCAGAAGTTTTACTTTAAAGGGTTTGTCTCAGAGCCTATATAGTTTATCCTCTGGAAGTTTCAGAGGTGTGCATCAAGATTGGAGCAAGTTTTGAGTTTTTGTGTTCCTATAGTTATTTTGTTATTGTAGTTGGTGTTTCTAGAAGAAGAGATTGTAATTCTAGTAATTTGAGTTGATGAGTATGCTATTGCGATGTTTTTTGATGTTTCTATAGTGTGCTCTATCTTTCTTGCACATCCACCTTGATAGGTGTGCTCGTGATCATATATTTTTCCTTTGTGTGTTTGGGCTTTTCATGTTCTTGGCCGACATAGTGGTTGTAGTGTGTTGTGGACCCTTGTGGATCAATTTTTGAATGTTTGATATGTTTGAGGATGTTGTTTTAGGTCTTCATTATGTTGTGACCAACTTAGGTTGGTGTACATTGAGATTTGTTCAAGAATTGGACCGATAGTTTGTATTCATCTATTTTTTAATTTTTGGTCGACAAAGTTTCTGATGTAATTTCATGAAGTGGATATATAAGAGCAATTGTTTCTTCATTTCAGTGTATGATTGTATGTGGTATGTGAAGTGTGCAAGTGCTATGTGCGAATAAATATCAAATCATTTGATTTCAAAGAAAAAGATGAAGAAGTTTGAGAGAAGTTTGAAGAAGTGTTTATGTGCCTAACCAGAACTATCATCAGGCTTTTGAAGAAGCTACTTTCTTAGTTCAATTTCTTCAAATGGATTTAATCTTAAAGTTTTATGTAAGATAGTGTGTCTTCTTTGAGAACTAAGCTCTAGGAAATGTGCCTGAATGCATGTGCATTCCTTATTCATTTTTCTTATACTTTTAATAGGGTATAACTTGTGGATTAACCTCGATCATGGTTTTTTCCCTAACAGGTTTTCCAAGCAAATAAATCTTAGTGTTATGTGTGTTTCTAATGTGTTGTCGATTCATTCTTTCATTTTTATTTATCAGATCTGAGATTAAAGGTTAATAAGGCTAAATAAGTTTTAAATTGTGTGACAATTGATTGACCCCCTCCTCAGTTGTCTATCCTTTTTTTTCCAACAAAGAGAACTATAAAGAAAAGTTAGGCCCTCATGGGCTAAAAAAACTAGGGTAAAAGCCCCATGTGACCAAAAATAGTGTGCCCCTTTGTTGAATAATGCATCCATTATAAATTTAGAACTTGCATATTCAAACTATGAATTTCCTATGCTTGCTTCCACCCTCCCTCTCAGCCAATCACAGATCAGATATCTCCCCCATGTGCAAACTGCAAACCACAGCTTTTGCCCTGATTGAAAACCATAAAATCGTAAGCAAAGATGAATCAGATACTGAGAAGAGGTGAGTTGGTGAGCATTGGTGAATCGATGCCTAGATCATGCTTCCAAACTAGAGAAATGGACCTTTACCACAACAAATTGATTCTCCACTTGTACATTATCCATCTCCATACCAAATCACTCCTCTTGTAGGTACCAATCTGCCTTTGTCAGTGACTCTCTCCACCTTGGATTGCTACATGCAACAATACAATTAGAAATAAAGATTAAGAAAAATGCATAAATAGAGGTTTACTAGCTATTGGAACAAGAGAATTGGCTTCTTGAATAGTCCTTTATACAAAGAGAATTTAGTCATTCAAATAGAAAAAAATATTTCCCAAATAGAGAGATCACAAATGGTGAGAGTCGACATACATTCAACTTAAACCTTGAAATGCCATGTCAAGTTAAGAAAGATGACTAAGAATCTAATTAATCCTAATTGCCTAATTAAAAATATACACTAATAGATTGTTAGTCAATTTGAGATGGGGATCTCACTTCCTATTGAAATAGAAGAAGTAGGTCCCTAAGTGGTTCATCAATCCCATTTTGATAACCCACCTTACACATTTTCCTATATTTCATTTTGGTGAGCCTGAGTTTGATCATTGATTTTTTTAATTTGGGAGTCCATTATCACCCTACATCTATATCTTGCATTCTAAACCACCAATAACATATACTAACAAGGGAAAGAGGATTCCCCAAATAGCCTTCTAGGGTTTTTCACCCTAGATGCGCTTAGTGTACGAATGACACTCTTTCCTCTATGTTGATATGCTTTGGGTGATTGCATTCAAAGGGGGATTGGGTTATTGATGAAGGTTGTGAATGTGTGTGTGTAATGTGTGGCTAAATGTTGTAAATAGAATGAAACTAAATCTAACTAAAGAATGTAAATGGAATGAAAATAAACTATTACAAGCTAATATAAATTATCTAAATATATACAATATAGAAAGTAAACAGAAGGTTCAGGACTTGTGCACCTAGAAATGGAAACTTGTAAATGATAGGCCCCAAAATCCTTTGGAAAATTCATGAAATCAGAAGAGGGTCATTCCCGCCAAGCTGGGCGACCTAGTCCTCTTATTGGGAAACTTTGTCATAACGGGTTTCTACCAAATGGATATCTGGAAATGTGAAAATCGCAAAAACTCAAGCTCAAAGGGACTAGGTCTCCATTAGGGTGACCTATTCTTGTTCTGGCTTTTCAGGAACCTGAAAGAGGATATTGAAGTCCTTGGTCTACACTCTAGATTCCAACAGATATCTTGTTCAGATTCTACTAGAAATGGGAAAAAAGAGGCCTCCAAGCTTGAACTAGGGTTTGGTTGACTTGGATGTTTTTGATGAGTTGATGGCTCCTTCCTAACACCTTTCTTCTTCACACACCTGTATACAAAACCTATAAATCACACATGCAAAGAGAACAAAAGGGTTAGTGTTAGAGATTAGGGGTTTGCCTTAGTCAAACCCCTTTTGAGTAATCAAACAAAATGAAATAAAGAATGAAAGGAAGCATGAAGCAATGGATTTTACCTTTCCTTTCATGTTTTATCTTGTGTTCTTGTAGCAATCAGCCCTTGAATGCTTCAGAAATGATGTCTTGTTGACTTGGAATGACCAAACCCTAGCTTGCTTGAGGAGAAGAAGGAGAGAGAGAGAGATGGAGAAGTGAAAATGAGGGTACCTAATTAGAAATTAGGGTTTTGAAATTTATTTATACAAGTTATGCCCTAAATTTCCTAAAATAACCTCATATTGACTGACCATAGGGTTTTAGAGACCATAATCCCGAAATATATTAAGTTTAAATTAAAAATTATACCACATGGGACTAGGTCGCCCAAGGTAGTGACCTAGTCCACCTACGAATTTTTAATTATTTATTGGTAATTAAAATGTGTTTATTTATGTTCTTCGAGATTGTCTCATTAAAACACACTAAAATAAGTCTTGTATGAGGATTAAGGGGTCATTTTTGCATAATAATGTGTAGTTTAAGTGATGAAAAGCATAGGAGAGCATGAAAATGTCTTGCAACACTTTACAACACTTCTTCAAAAATCTTGGAAAGATGTAAAAACAGATTGAAAATGGTCCAAGATCCACACGCAAAGGTCCAAATGAGCGAAAAGTGACAAAGTCCTCACTTTTTGGTGACACACATTCATTTGCATTACATTGCATTGAATTGAATCTCATTTAGGGTTTTTTAGCTTGTATTAGTTTCCATCTCATTTATGGGTTTTTTAGGATTTATTTTTTGCATCTCTTAAAACCTAAAATATAAAACAAAATCAATCATTTTAAAAATATTTTACGTAGATTTACATTATCATTTATTTACATTTATGAACATAAGGAAATAGGGTTCTACGTTTTAGGAGATGGAACAAGGGTTTTAGAACCTATTTCACTCTTAGTTCATAAGAAAAACCAAGATCCCTCAACTAAGTGACTCAATTGAGGGAAGGATATGTAATAGGGTTTCCTTAGGTGTGATTAAAAGGGGGCTCACCACTAAGCAAATTCTTAGAAGGAAAGAAATGAAATAAGATGAAAATATAACTATATGACCTAGAAAATGAAACTAAAAATTATAATGAGAAGCTAAGGATAAATAGAGAAGCACCTGCAAGATTAAAGATTTCTAAAATAAGGTCAACGATTCTGAAATTATAAATTTTGATGTGTACTAGGACTCATATGGTAGACTAGGTGATTTATTCATAGTCTAGGATTTTTGGGAAGATACTATAGGCTTCATGTTACTGATCAAAATCCTCTGAAAGCTTGTAAAATTCATGTACAGGGACTCATATGCCAAAGGTGTAAATTGAGTCTTGTTATGAATTTTCGAAAAATGAAGATCTGAAATTGTTATCCTATTTATGCACTTCCTATATCACTTAAACTTCACTTCCGAATCCGAACCTACTAAAAATCTACAAAAAAAAATGTTTTGTTAATTTTCTTATGGCAGTTTGCCTCGATCAAACCACTAGTTTGGTAATTAAACCTTAAAAGAAAGAATAGATATTGAAAGGAAATGTGTGTGAAAGTCCTAATCCTAAGTGCATCTAAGATTAAGAGATCTAGAGTGCAATAAAACCCACTCTAATGTGCTAGAATAGGATGCATGAATGAAACATAAAGATGATGACTAACTTTAGTAGATCTCTAATCACCCTAATAAACCATAATAATTCATGTACCTTCCTTTAGGTAGAAAGTAGAATAATAATGGAAGATGGAATCATGTAGGAAACAAGTCATTAGGCTTGGTTCAATGGCCAATTGCATCTCCCCAACCTAGAATCCATCATGATCCTCCATAGGAATCCATCATAAATCCTTGAAAATTCTATCTCTTGAAATGAAAGTGAGCTTGAAGACCTGAAAAAACACTATTATGTTGCTCCAAGACTTCAAATTTACTTGATCCTTGCTCTTGAATTCTTGAAACTCTCTCTTCAAAGCTCTAAATCTAGGTGAAATAATGAATAAAAACCTTAGTTTTATAGGCATCTCATCTAATTTACCGTTTATTAGATCTCAAATGCCAAAAAATTTGAAATTTGAATTGAAAACTTGAATTTCTTGCTCAAAACCCTAAAAAGGGGCCAAACAGGACTCGTATGTCCACTTGCTGGCATATGGGTCCCATCTATGGGTCCCACCCTAGTTTTTTCAGCTAAGAAAATGTCGATGTCTTAGAAAATTAAATGTATTTGTTTAATTTATTACAATTTCAGTTGAAATAAGCCTTGGGATCCAAAATAAAGGGTCTTAGGGGCCTATTAACGATGTTTTAAGAGGTCATGAATGTGAGGGTACTAAAATAGGTCCAAAATAAGTGTGAAATTGTACTATCTCTAAGAAGGGAGTACAAATTTCCACACTATATTTAGGCCCCACTTTAGTGCCCATATGACATTACGTGCATATTCAAGCTAAAGTACTTTGAAAAGTAAACTTTATCTCATAAAAGGATACTTATATGGATTTTTTCACAAGCATGGGAAAATTATGCCCCTGTTGTATCTATTTGCAAAAAAAAAATGTTAGGAATCACATCTTGCAAAACTAATTTGTTATTTGTTCCAAAAATACTCTTATCTAACTTCTTCAAGAAATAAAATTTGAGGGTATATGTATGCCCCCACTTGATTATGCTTGCTTTATGGAGGTGGAACCAAGGTAATAGTCTAACTACATCTAATTACATCTGTTATATCATAGGGTATTTCCATGTACCATACCACATAATGATAGAAATTTTATGAGTTCTCTATCCCCCAATATGCTAATTTGAATGAAAAGAAATTTTTACCCTAACATGTAAATGACCTAATTTGAAAGTATATAAGAGTAAAAATTAAAGTAGCTTGTGATCATTTTGTCTTTTACCTTTTTATAGCTTGACTTCAGTGGAGAGCGATTGACAATGTTGAGTGTATGACCCTACATGTCTCTAAGACTCGAGAGCCTATGCACCAAGGTAGTGCAGAGTGATCTACAACATATAGTGAGTATGTTCTTCTCAACCTTATAGTTTTTTTAATGAATTTATTTTATTTCTAAATAGATCTAGGACCCTTAGAAAAGTTCCTTAGAGCCACTTTAGCAAAAATTTTGACTATTTATGTATAGATTTTAGATTTTAGAATGCTTATAGGTGATGTTTTTGTTTTTTTATTAGATTCCTCCTCGATCGCTACAACGTCTCGGTGGCAGGTTGTTTTATCGCTTATGAGACCTAGTAATAGTGCTATCAGAGGAGGACATAGAGACATTACAAGAGACATGTATATACTGGGTGTATCTCATGCCTCCCATGAGATACCATGATGGCATATTGATTTCACTATCAGAGAAGTGGGATGCAGATACCTACACCTTTCATCTACCCATTGGTGAGATGAATATCACTCTAGAGGATGTGCATCACATTCTTCAAGTTCATATTCGAGGTGAGACCATTCATTTTGTAGAGGACTGATCGTACCGAAAGATGAGAGCATATATGTAGTATTGTATTGGAAGTATGATTTGGGAGGATATTGTGAGGCCACGTGTTGAGCCAAGGTGGCCACTCTACATACGATCGCCACTCTTGAGGTGGATTATGATATTTACTGTAGAATTAGTACTAGTCTTAGATGGTCATGGAGCATATCTAGATGGGGGAATAGTGCACATGATATGGGAGATGGAGCATCATAGAACAATCTTTTCCTAGGGTCGTAGTATACTAGTGCATCCCTATTATGATTTGGGATGGTTCACTTACCAAGAGGTGGACAATATGGTTCATTGTACACTATTACATGTTTGGTTCCTAGAATATATCACATGTAGTACCCCGATAGGATTTCCTTCTATAGGTGCCCTAGGATACACACATTCCTTAAAATACCCCCTTAGGTGAGCATGGTAGTATGGAGATTTACTAGACTATATATTTGAATTTAACTATCTTGATCAAGAGGAGATCTTATCGAGACCTTACTAGATGATACCTTAGTGGCCAAATGAGACCCACTAGTTGATGAGGATATAGAGGGAGTATTTTTTACTCGGGATACACAACTACATAGTGATACCTTTCTACTATGATTGTGTCATGAGATAGTTTGGATAGGTATAGGTTCCTCTAGTAGCACAACCATTTTATAGATGATCAGTGTAGAGTGCCTGTAGGGTAGGAGATACAAAATGACTCTTAGTTGATGATGTTGTATGCAGTGATTCAGATTATGAGGATCTCAATATGCCCCTAGTCTCTGACATTGATGATGTGGGTGTTACAAATGCATATGAGGAGTGTTGGGCCGTTGTATGATCAACTCTAGTTTTTCCTATGGATCAACCTATAGGCTACATGGGGCCTCTTCTAGATCACAAGGTTGATGATCAAATAGGTGAGGAGATCAAGGTTGCAGACTTGTTTGTGGATGAGGTAGAGCAGAATTATGACAAGGAGGTAGAATTAGACTATGAGGAGGAGGAAAAGGATGAGGATGGAAAGATCTAATTGATGAGTGTGGAAAGTGATACAACAAAAGAAGGTCCAATTTATTATAAGTTAAAATATTTGGTTCCCACCTGGGTGACCAAATTGCAATCAACAGTTATAGCACATGCCAACAGTCCTGAGCATTTAGAGGGTAGAAGATATTCTATACCTCCTACATAGGATGGGGCTATTTTACATAGCAAGATGGAGACCTAGGTGATGAAACATTATTTATGATTATTCTTATTCTTTTATAATTATGCTCAAGTTATTTTTTCATTTATGTGTATATATATTATGATGTGTGTTGACTATCTTTATGATTTATATCTTGCAGCCTGGTCTGTGAGAGATACAAGATCTCTATTGATGGATCACTGCAAAGATAGTACCTACTTCACTAGTTTATGAGGTTGTCGCCACAAACTACATGCACCCACCCATTGTAGTGTAGCATCTAGAGTTGTTCAAGCCTTTCACGAGGTAGAGAGGAGCATATGAGAGTGTTACTAGGAACACTAGTTGAGTTGTGGGTGATCTATCAACACTGTAGGCTACCTATGATGAACTTCGATCATCCTGAGATCTAGAAGAGGTTGAGAGACTATGTGGAGAGGTTTCCAAGATGTAGGTAGAGAGAGATTCCATCAATCGAGAGTCGATGGAGGTTATCGTACAGGAGGCTAGGGTTGTCGGGTGAGAAGAGGCCCTATAGGATGCATTGGATTCCATTGGTAGATCATAATCATCTACTACTATCTCTTGATGAAGGCGATCACCAGGTCCCAAATGATCTGGTAGTTATAGGCCATAGTAACATTGTATGCTTAAGGATATTTACTTAAATTGTTTTGATATATATATGAGCATTTATGTTTGGCTACTTATGTTTATGTTCTTAAGTTAAATTACAATGTGATTTATGAAATGATATTTGTAAGACTATTTAATAAATGTCTCCATGATCTAACATATTTTATTTGATCTAATTAAAACTAGATCTTAGTTTTTTTTTCGATGCAACATTATGATTGTGTATGTTCTGCTAAATTAAATGCACCTATGATCTAATTTGAAGAACATTAAGTGTATATAAGGATCTAATCTAACATAAAATACAAGATTAAATTGAATAGTATGAAACCTAAAGTAACAATCTAAAGCTAATTCGAATAATTACCTTAATATTCAAGACACAAAAATGATGATTTGTCAAGAATGAAGCAATGTGAGAGAAAATATTGTACTATCTAATAACTCTAGCACCACCTCTTTATCATTCACACTATTCAAGAAGGTTAGACATAGTACCAACACAAAATGCACAACCTTAATAGGCTCCTAAAGAGGTGTACCATCCATTTTTGTTAACGTGTATGCACGAGACCCATAACATTCATCAATTATGTAAGGTCCTAACCAATTAGGGCTGAATTTTCCTTTTTCAGTCAAGGTGACATTGACGTTATTTTGATTCTCGAATAACACCACCTTTATTAAATGAATGAGGGAAGACCCAATCATTGTAGCTATGTTGCATTTTTCTAGAGTAAGATTGGAGATGTTCAAGAACATTGATATGTTGTTCATCAAGCATCTGAAGTCAATGCAATCATTTTTATTTATGAGTATTATCATTAATACATCCTTGAAGAGTGATTCTTAATGAAGGAATCTCCAACCCCAAGGGAATTATATATTTGGTACCATAAATGAGGTTATAAGGAGTATTTCTAGTTGATTTTCTAGCATTAGTAGGGTAAGACTATAACACATGTGTTAACTGCATGTTCCAATCTTTATTATTCTTTTTTATTGTCTTCCTTAAAACTTTGTCAATAGTTTTATTAGTTGATTCAGCTTGACCATTAGATTGTGGATACTAAGGTGTTGAAAAATGAGGTTGGATGTTAAACATCTCTAAGGAGTTCTTCACAGAATTATTCTTAAATGGTGTCCCATTACCTGAAACCAATGTGGAAGGGAGTCCAAAGTGAGCAATAATGTGTTCCAATATGGAATGAAAAATTACATCAACATTTGTTGAACAAAGGGGAATGACTTCTACCCATTTCATGAAATAATCTATTATGGTAATTATAAATGTACTTCTAGTGGAAGAAGGTGGTGATATTTTTCCAATAATATTTATTTACCCCAATATCGAGAATGGACAAATAGGAACTTGGGCATGAAGCTGTGAAGCAGGAGCATGAATCAAATTTCTATGTTCTTGATATTTGTGACATTTATTAATGTATTTAAAGCAATCTTTTTCCATATGTATCCAACAGTATCCTATGCAAATTAGCTTTTAAACTAATGATATTCCTCCAAAACGACCTCCACAAGCACCTACATGAGCTTCTGCAAGTACTATAGGGATTTCAAATTGTTTAAGGAATCTAAGAAAAATATAATAAAAACACCTTCTATACAAAATGTTTTCAAGGATTATATATCTAGACACAAGTTTTCAAAGTTGGGCTTGTGTATTTTTAGTTATCAGCTCAGGAAATGTACCCTCTTTCAAATAGTTAAATATAGGTGTGTGTCATTCACTAGAGTTTTTCATTTTCCATGGTGGTTGGTAACACTTCTTTGAAGGATCTTGAAGAGATATAAGAGAAGCCAAACTTGCCACTACATCCATATGTTGATTATCATTTTGTGGGAAGTTATCAATGGTATATCAGTCAAATCTATCTAAGAGAGTTATTGTGAGGTTCTTATATTTTGATAATTTTTCATGATTTTCTTGATATGATCCATTTATTTTCTTTTAATGACAAATTACAAATCACCAAATATCTGAATACTTTGATCTCCTAGAGTTAATGCGACGCGTAATCAAACAACTAAAGCTTCATACTCTATTGTGTTGTTTGTGCATATGAATTTTTAGCGGTTAGACAAGGGAATAGGCTTTCTTGTAGGCAGGATTAGTATAACCCCTATGTTAGAGCGAGTTCTACACTTAGAGCCATCAAAATATAACTTCCATGTATTAGTTTCAATCATCAATACGTTATCATCAAGGAATGAATCAATATTAGGTAATGCTAGGGGAGAGGGAGAATAAACTAATTGGTTGGTCATGGCTTATCCTTTAATTTCCTCTTGAGAGAAAAAGTTAAGGTCAAACTTAGTTAATAGCATAACCCACTTAGCTAAACGTCCTGATAAATCTATTTGAGTGAAAAGGTGTTTTAAATGATTGAATTTTGTCATCACATGGATTTATATATTCAGTAATCAATATCTCAATTTACTATTAGGGAATACAAGAGCCAAACATTGTTTTTTTGTTGTCGTATATATCATGTCTTGCAATAAATCAGAGTTCATCTAATCTAATATAAACATGATGTTCTTTACCAATTTCATATTGTTGAGCCAACAATGCTGCGAGAGCATGGACCGATGTTGTTGTATAAAGTATAAATTCTTTGTCTTGAGTTGTAAAATAGGTGGAGTAGCAAGATAATCTTTCAAACTCTCAAAAGCCTATTTATAATCCTCATTCCAATTAAATTGAACTTCCTTCTTAGGGAGTTACATAAAGATAACTATGTTCGGTCTAATAAGGATGCTACAAAATGACAGAGGTGGCATGTTAAGTATAACATCAATTTTCTTTGTGTCCACCTCAATGCCTCTATGAGATACTATAATGTCTAAAACGTTTCCACTATCTACACAAAAGACACTTTTTCTAAATTAATCTCATGTTATATTTTTTTGCATTTTCACAAAGATGTTTCAAAGAACATTCGCACTGTCTTGTCGAATTAAAGATTTGACTACAATATCGTCAACATAATCTTCTAGAATCTTCTCTATGCAATCATGAAATATGAATGTCATAGCTCTTTGATATGTTGCACTTGCATTCTTTAATCTAAAAGGCATGACTACCAAACAAAATGTTTCCCAAACTGTAGTAAATGTTGTTTTATATTGATCTTAAGGTTTAATTCAAATTTGATTATATCTAGAAAATGGGTATGTGTAGGATCATGATGGGCCAAAAAGTGGCAATATGTAAGTGATATGATGGCCCATATGGCCAACGACTTTTTTTTTACCCAAAATCGATGAAACGAAAAGGGTTTTTAAAGGAGATTCTCAACTTTGCACAAATATAAATTATGCTTTACTTTTAATTTAATAAATAATTATTATTCATTTTCTATTTGAATTATGACTAAATTCTTGATTGATAAACATCTATAGCTTCCAAATGGTATCACATTTTTGAATCCATAACATGCATCACATTCTATGCTTCACATACTATAGGATTAAAATGAATTAAAAAAATCATGAAGTTTTGACCAAGTTAAGGTGGTCAAACATATGAGTTTTTATATTTTTTAGAATTTATAATAAAAAAATCATAATTAATTATTTACTTGGAAACAAATTACAAAAAAATATGCATCACATTGAGACACGAGTCCTCTACTTATATCTAAAATATTATAAAAAAATATTATCATTTTATTGTGGTTAGGGTGATCTGACAAACACCTACTTCTAATTTTTTCCATAAGATTTAAGTACTACTGCATTGAAATTTTAAATTTTCACCAAATTGATTTTTTTAAAAATAAACCTAGTAGTTTAGAAACTACATTCAATTTGATACAAATTCTATTCTTACATATTTTTGAAATAATATAGATAAATTATTCAAATTTTTACATCAAGTTGCCTAACTCTGATTTTTCTAAATTTTATCACTACTTAAGGGCCTTATTTTTCCATAATGATCCTGCACATACCCAAATACATCCATGAATGACAACAAAGCATGTCCTACAATCGAATAGACTATTATGTCAATATTAGGAAGGGGAAAATCATCATTCAAAGATTCTTTATTCAAATCACAAAAATCCGTAGACATCCTAATACAATTATTAGGTTTCTCCACTACCACAATGTTGAAGATCCAAGGAGAATAATAAAAAGGTCATACTAAACCAGCTTCAAGGAGTTTCCCAATCTTGACCTTAACTAATAAGGATATCTTAGGATTCATATTTTGTATCTTTTTTCGAATTGGTTTAGCATCCTCTACAAGGACTATGTTGTGTGTCACTATCTTAGCATCAATTCCTAGCATATCTGAATAAGTCCAAGAAAAACGTTTAGGAGATTCATGAAGTAAAGTTTCATTTTACTCTTATTCATCCTCATCAAGGAACTTTCCTATCTCAATCAACTTTTCTTTGTTAGTGATATTCATCATTATGTTGATTGTATCTCTGAAAGGAAGTGCAGTTTGTTTCAACATTTCAAGATTGTATTCTTCATTGTCCCTATCATTCTCATGAATTTCCTTCTCTTTGTCTTCTTTCTTAGCACTAATCATAGCACATGTAACCTATTTCTTCTTAAGATGAGTAAATGGTTTTTCATAAACTCCTAAAATCTCTTTCAATGTTGAACATCGTCTTCAAAGTATTCCAATGATTCTTCACAAGTTGTATCAATCAATTCTGGATGCTTCAAAGTGAGAGTTGTTTTAAGGTTACACATGATGGTATTATTGTTTAGTGAGATTCTTTTTGTTGCTTGTATTATCTTAGAAGGACAATACCACAAACCACTTTTAGTTTCTTACGTGTTAGGCACCATAGGAACAAAAATGCCTTTCTCTTTCCTTCTACATCCCTTTCCACTATAGCCAAGTTGTTTGATAAGCTTGCAACATTTTACATAAAGTTTCTCCATTTATTTCTAGTTTGGTAGTTGTTGGTGGTATATCTCATCAAATTTAATTGTATAGCTTGTGTCTTCTTCCAGACTAGATGAGGTATATTTTTTTTATTTTTCTTCTGAATTTTATGTTGACATTACCATTGGTTTCTTTTTGTTATTTTTTTATTTTGTTGTGATTTTTTATTCTCCTATGAATGAAGGTGTGAAGTCTAAGGAACCCCAATCATCTTCCAATAAATTTGACACTTTTTCCATCTCTTTTTTATCTTCTTTCATAAATTCTATCTTTGAAGTTGGAATTAATGTGTTTAGAGGACTTTTCATTCCCTTTTTCAAATTGTAACAAACTTTTGGGCACAAGATCTATTTCAATTTGGTATACTTTATTGTTATAGAAATACTTCATGATAGGATGAAGAGTCAAAGGCACCACATACATATTATCAATCCAAGATCTTCCTAAAAGAAGATTGTATGAAAGATCTTGAGGCATAATGTGGATTGGAGTTTATCACATGGATTTTCCAACTCTAATATGGAAAGTGATCACACCAAGCGATTTATTTCCTACATTGTCAAATCCTCAAATTGATAAGGAATCATGTTCAATTATTTATTTATCCATAACAAGTCTATCCAAAATGGTTACACTACACACATTAAGAGTAGAGTCATTATCAACAAGGGTTCACTTTATTCATCTTCTATTGAATTTAGCTATTATCATGAACGTATCATTTTTTTTAACTTCCAAGGGAGGTAGCTAATTTTTATGAAAGGTAATTTCTACCTTAACCACATTCATTCCTTGAATTAGAGCTACTACATCACTTTCATTTGCACTCGAGGGAACCACAACTTGTTGTAAGGCCGTTTGAAGCATACTATGATAATTAGGTGAATTTTAAATTAGGTCCCTTAGGGATATATTTGTGGGATTATTCTTAAGTTATTGAACAAGATCATACTCCTTCCCACAATGTGAAGGAAAATGGGGAGCACTAGGCAAGATGGGTTGAGGAAAAGGTAAGGATGTTGAATTTGTTTATCTTGATTGTGGATTGTTTCTAGTGGTATATGTAAGATAAATGGTATTATAACTTTATTGATGTGAAACACTATTCTTAGGTGGTTACAGGATGAGAACTAATTTGTTTTGAGTTTGAGGTTGGTTTGAGTGTGGGTAAAGGATGATTTGAGGTTGAACAACATTAACTTCTCTTTGTTTCGGTTTGTTATAAAAATCCTTAATGGATAAACCTTATGAGATGAAGTCCTTAAGGGCTTCATCTAACAAGTCAAATTCATCACTACTAAAAGGCTTGAGGACTAGCTTAACTTGGAAAAAGAGATTTGACATACTCAAATAACTATGCTTTCTCCAAGGGGTTCATCAATTTATAGTTGTTTTAGTTTTGATTTTTTGATTTATTTTTTAATGAATGTGAAATGTAGTTTAACCTTATCAAGCTATGAACTAATGATAGTAATAAAATAAATGTACAGTAATCTAATTCTATCCACAATTAAAATGAAACCAAATTAAGCTAGATTTAATGAATGAATGAAACAGAAACTCAATAAACTAAAACAAATATCTAATAACAAAAAAATGAAACACATAAATGAAGCTTTCATTGGTATAAAAAGTAGATTTAGGTCTAATATAGGACTAAATCACCCAGATGGGCGAATGAGTTCTAGTTAGAGTTTTTGGAAAGTTCAAACAATGAATAATAGTTAAGACAAAATTCCCGCAAATCAGATAAAACATGTATCAAGACTAAATCACCCAAGTGGGTGAATGAGTACTAGATTACGGTTTTTACACCAAATATAGAAAATTCTATGTTGTGTTTATTTTTTCTAGCTTGTATGTTCAAATATCTATTTGCAATGATAGATTTAAAATGAAATTTAATCGTGCGTAGTGCAAAAATGCAACCTATATGCACTTTTCCACTAATGAAAGATCTAGGAGCTCTGAATACAATATAAATAATGTAAGATCTAATGTAAATTTATCCTAGATCTAGGACTATGATGTTCTCCAAATGAAAAATGCAAGTGTTCAAAGGTTGGATTCACAAAGATGAAAACAAGGAAATAGGGTTCCACCTTTTAAGAGATGGAACAAGGGGTTTAGAATCTATTTCACTCCTAGTTCATTAGGAAACCAAAATCCCTCAACTAATTGACTCAATTGAGGAAAGGATATGTAAGAGGGTTTCCTTAGGTGTGATTAAATAGGGGTTTTAACACTAAGAAAATTCTTAGAAAGAAATAAATGAAGTAATATGCAAGTTTAACTATATGACCTAGAAAATGAAACTTGAAATAGAATGAGAAAATGCGGATAAATAGAAAAGCACCTGGAAGATTGAATATTTCCAAAACAAGGTTAATAATTCTAAAATATATACTTTTGATGTGTATTGGGACTCATACACCAGACTGGGTGATTTATTCCTAGTCAAGGGTTTTTGGGTAGATTATGTAGGCTTCAAGTAATTGATCAGAATCCTTTGAAAACTAGAAAAAATGCCTACACAGTGACTCATATGCCCAATGTGGTAATTTATTCCCATTATTATTTTCTAAAAAATTGGGATATGAAACTGTTCTCCTATTTTTACACTTCCTTCCTATGTCACTCAAACTTCACTTTTGGATCCAAACCTGCTAAAAATTTGCAAATCAAAATATTGAGTTGATTTTCTTATGGGGGTTTTTCTTTGGTAAAACCCATATTTTGGTAATTAAACCTTGATATAAAGAATAGATCTTGAAAGGAAATGTGTTTGAAAGTCCTAATCTTAAGTGCATCTAATATTAAGAGATCTAGAGTGCAATAAACCCTATTCTAATGTTCTAGAATAGGATGCATGAATGAAACATAAAGATCATGACTCACTTCAGGATATCTCTAATCACCGTAATAAGCTATAATAATGCATGTACCTTTCTTCAAGAAAAAATTATAATAATAATGGAAGATGGAATCACCTAGAAAATAATTCATTAGGCTTGATTTAATGGATAGTTGCATCTCCCCAACCTAGAATCCATCATGATCCTCCATAGGAATCCATCATCAATCCTTGAAAATGCTAGATCTTGAAATGAAACTAAGATTGAAGACCTACAAAAATACTATTATGCTACTCCAAGACTTCAACTTTACTTTCTCCTTGCTCTTGAATGCTTGAGAATTTCTCCTGAAAGCTCTAAATCTAGGTGAAACTCATTTACATGAAAAATCTAGGTGAGAAAATGATTCAAAACCTTAGTTTGATAAGCATCTCATCTAAGTTATTGTTTATTAGACCCCAAATGCCTAGACTTGTGAAATTTGAATTGAAAACTTGGATTTCCTACTAAAAACCCTCAAAAGGGGCCAAACGGGACTCATAGACTAAAGGTGGCATATGGGTCCCATCTAGGGGGACTCATACATCCAAGGTGGCTTATAGGTCCCACCCTCATTTTTTGAGCTAAGAAAATTTTGGGGTGTTATAAAGTTAAATGTATTTTTTGAATTTGATAGGATTTCAGTTGAAATAAGCCTTGGGATCCCAAATAAATGGTATTAGGGGCCTATTAATGATGTTTTAAGGGGTCATGAATGCAAGGGTACTAAAATAGGTCCAAACTAAGTGTGAAATTCTACTATCTCGAAGAAGGGAGTACAATTGTCTATACTACAATTTGAAAATTGAATCAAAACTACACATCAAATTAGGTCTCCTAGTTCGTCATTTTATTAAAATTTTCATTTGCATTCAACCTTAATTTCACAAAAAATTCACACTGTAACTCACTATTTTAAATCAAAATGTAGAAACCAAAAGAATCAACTCAAAAATCTAGAAAAATAATTAAAGCCTTAAACTATGACTTATTTTCCCAAGTGAAAATGAGTCACTAATCAAGGTCATTTCATAAATTCCTAGGAACTAAAAACATTTGTTTCTATATTCTACTTTGTTATTTTTAGTTTTTTTTTTCAGTTTGTAGAATTTATGATAAATGAAATTTATCATATAAAGTTTCATTTGATAAATCTAGTGCATTGTGTGAATCCAAAATTGCATTTACAAGAAATCATTTTTAGGTTTTTGCATAGCATAATTAGAAAATTATCTTTCTTGAGATATGAAAATTTGCATTTTAATTCATCCTTTCATAATTTGCATGTGCATTGGTAATCTGTGGAGGTCTTTAACATCTTTGGTTGATGTTTCAAGCTGTGTTTTTGGAAATGATCCTAATGTAATAGTCCCTAATCATGTTCAATCAATTCCTAATGAATGTCCTTGTGAAGTTGAAATTATTGGAGAAGATGATGATAGCATGGACAATTTCATAAATGATTTCCTTAACAATCTTGAGAACAATTCATCCTTTTACCCTTCCATGCTATAACCAACACCCCCTACAATCCCACTTCTTGAGATGTTTTCTCTTTTACATCTTCAAATTGAGTCACAAACTAATCCTAAACCTCCAAAAATGAGTGAACCCAGATCCTCTAATCAAGAGCATACCTATCCATATTAAGTTAACAAAGTGACAACTACACACCCATCATCCTAGGAGATTGTTCCTAAGGATGAAATTTGATGAAGAAGATAAACTATGGATGCAAAACTAAAGAAATGTAAAGTATTTGAAAACACATTATGATATGTAGAAGAACATAAAAAGATGAATAAAAATGAAAATAAAATAGAAAAAGAAAGAAAAATTGAAAGCATGTACTTGGAAATATGTTGTAGACTGGAAAAGATGTTGATGCTGAAATTTTTACCTACTAGGACTAATTCACCATTCTGGGTAACTTAATCCCAAATCTAGAAAACTACACTAGAGCTCGTTTTGGCCAAATGGGTATCCAAATCTATATTTTTCTTTGAAAAAAATGTGTAGTGGGACTAAGTCACCATTGATGGCAACTTAGTCCACTTTGTCTTTTCTAAAAATCTGAAAGTGGAAATGAAAGCCCTCAATCTGCACTTTCTACTCCTCCAGGTATCTAAATCTGAAACTTTGGTTTTTGGCATTGTAAGAAACTTTTTGTGTATATTTTTACTTAGCCAACAAGGGGATGTCTTCAATAAGCTTTCAATATATTCTTCAATGATTTTCAAGCCTTCAAGATGCCTAAATCTATAAACACACAAAGAGAGAAAGGAGAAATGTTTAATGTGATATAAAACATGGGTGGATTTAGCTTAAGGAGACCTAACTCAACAAGAATCAAACACCTACTAACTCACAAAACTCCCACACATGTGATTTTCAATACCTAGCCTTCCCTTTCTACTAGGTCTCCCCTTTGACATAATTTAGCATATCTTGTAGAGAATGCTATCACTCAAATATTTCAAGTCTTTTCAAGTACCCATTAAGGCATACATAAACATATCTCATCCAAGGAATAGGGTGTTTTGGAGCAAAGAGCTCAAAACAAGTCTGCTACACTGAGAAATAGGCCTTTTAGGCCCTTTTTGCAAAGGAAGTATCTAAAATAATTCTCCCAAACCTCCAAACACTTTACCTGCACCTTGAACTAGTCTCAAATGAACACAGTCTATAGGATTTATCTACCATATAGTCCTACAATATTCTATCCCACTTCTCAGCTATGCTACCTAGCCTAACACATGAAGATGTTAGGCTAAGATCTTGACAAAAACTCCAAGAACCTCCATCCCTTGTTACGTAATCCTATTAAAAACATATAGAAAAACCTACAATCACCATTCCACGGTTCCTAGCTATCTTACATCAGTGGAATGGCTTTAGTTCTACATTTTTCACACTAGACCCTTGAAACGTAGGGTTTCAAGCGGTAGAGAGCAAGAACTTCCAAACTAACTCAAAACCTAATGAAAAGAGCTAATATATGATCCAAAATAACGTTAAGAAAAAAAACCAACACTTCACATGTATTTTAGATCAAGACAGTATTGTAAGAGCCATATAGAGTTGCAAAAATAGAGAATTTGCACTAAAATCTGAAAAATAGAGCTTCTTGCACTTCTTTTTTTCCAAAGTTACAATCCACTATGCCTTGAGGTGTCTTGTACATCAAAATATAACATGATGGTGGTATTACCTTCTACAAAAGGAGTTCATAGTATTTATAGACAATCATGCTCAAAAAATTTTGAATAGTCAAGACAGGTTGAGTCATAGGCATATTAAATGGATGGAATATTTGTAGGCATATAAATTTACAATTAAGCATAAGAAAGGTCAAGAAAGCAAGTTTTCTGATTCTATAAGTAGGAGAGATATGCTAGTTCAAGAAGTTCAACTACAAATTGTAGGAGTGGATGCATTGAAAGGTATGTACCAAGATGATGATGACTTCAAAGATGCTTTTGATGTTTGTAATCAGTCACAAGGTGTCTTTCACAGTGAACACTCTCATTTTGTATTGCAAGATGGTCTATTTTTCAAAGGTGCTCAGTTATGTGTGCCAAAATACTCCATGAGGGAAAATCTGATCACAGAAAAGCATAGTGGCAGTTTGAGTGGACATTTTGGATATGACAAGACCTTGGAGTAGGTCAAAAGGTTCTAGCATTGGCCTAGAATATATTTGGATGTTAGAAATTTTTTGGAGAGTTGTGTGGTGTGTCAAAGAGCCAAAGGAACAAGCTCTAATTTAGGTCTTTACTAGCCTTTCCCAATTCCTAACTGACCATGGGAGTCAATTAGCATGGACTTTGTTTTAGGTCTTCCTAAGACACAAAGAGAGTATGATAGCATTTATGTTGTTGTAGATATGTTTAGCAAGATGTCTCACTTCATTTCTTGTAGGAGCCAAAATGATGCATCTCACATAGCTAGTTTGTTATTTAAAGAGATTGTAAGGATTCATAGTTTTCCTCTAGCCATTGTGTCTGATAGAGTTGCTAAGTTTATAGGTTAGTTTTGGAGGACCTTATGGAAAAATTTGGGCACAAACTTGACTGTCAGCTCTTCCTATCAACCCCAAATGGATGGGTAGACTACCAACAAAAGATGCAAAAGTGATAAGTTGCAAAAAGCAATTTTTTGCAACTTTCACAAAATTATTGCACTAACACCTAAACTAATTCCCAAATGATTATAACCTGAAAAATAGGTCGCATTCGACCTTATTCCAATTATTACATGATCATAACACAAAAAATCTAACATAAACACCTATTATGCATTCCTAAGTCTAAAAGGTCTAGGGTGCTCCACACCATACAACTAGGCTAAAAATATTTCATTATCCGAATGAAATGAGCTCATGAAAAGAGACTCCATGCTTCTTCACATCTTCCTCTGACACCCAAGTAGTATCCTCATTGGGTAATCCATGCCACTTAACCAAATATTCATTGTATACCTTGTGTCTAGTCCTCTTGGCCTCTCTTGTGTCCAAAATGGTTTCAAGCTTCATTGGTTGGTTGAGTGGGGGGTACTTAACCCATTCATCATCTTCAACTCTAGTAGTATTTGATTCTTAACCTACAATCACAATGTTCTTAAAAGGATAAAGATCAACAACATTGAAAATAGGAGAGATAGCCACTCCAAGAGGGTGTTCTATCTCATAGGAATTTTTACCATACTTGTGGACCACCATGCAAGGTACAATATTTTTCATCATCAACTTGGTGCATTTACCCTTAGGTAACCTTTATTTCCTTAGATGAGCAAGCACTAAATCCCCTACTTTGAATTGAACATCCCTTTGTCTCAAATCTTCCTTCTCTTTGTACTTTTCCACACTTTTTTTCAGACTTTCTTTGACTTGCTAAAGTATGTCCTTCATAGCCACAAAAAACTCTTCTCCATCTACACTCCTTTTCTCCATTCCTTTCATATCTCTCAACTCATATAAACCTCTTGGGCACATGCCATAGAAAATCTCAAAAAGACTTCTCCCTGTGCTTCAATTGATTGAGTCATTGTAAGAATACTCAACCTATGGAAGTATTAGATCCCATGATTAATTATGTTCTTTGTTGAGACACCTCAACAAGTTTCCCAATGACCTATTGACAACTTTAGTCTACCCATCCATTTGGGGTTGATAGGAAGAGATGAAAGTCAAGTTTGTGCCCAAATGTTTCCATAAGGTCCTTCGAAAATGACCTATAAACTTAGCAACTCTATTAGACACAATGGTTAGAGGAAAACTATGAATCCTTACAATCTCTTTAAATAACAAACTAGCTATGTGAGATGCATCATTTTGGCTCCTACAAGCAATGAAGTGAGCCATCTTGCTAAACCTATCTACAACAACGTACATGCTATCATACCTTCTTTGTGTCTTAGGTAGACCTAAAATAAAGTCCATGCTAATTGACTCCCATGGTCGGTTAGGAATTGGAAAAGGCTGGTAAAGACCTACATTAGAGCTTGTTCCTTTGGCTCTTTGACACACCACAAAACTCTCCAGGAACTTTTTAACATCCAAATATATTATAGGCCAATGATAGAACCTTTTGACCTACTCCAAGGTCTTGTCATATCCAAAATTTCCACTCAAACTACCACTATGATATTCTCTAATCATATTTTCCCTCATGGAGCATTTAGGCACACATAACTGAGTACCTTTGAACAATAGACCATCTTGCAATACAAAATGAGAGTGTTCACTATGAAGGACACCTTGTTTCTAATTACAAACATCAAACGCACCTTTGAAGTCATCATCATCTTGGTACATACCTTTCAATGCATCCACTCCTACAATTTGTAGTTGAACTTCTTGAACCAACATTTCTCTCCTACTTATAGAATCGACAACCTTGCTTTCTTGACCTTTCTTATGCTTAATTGTAAACGTATATGCCTACAAATATTCCATCCATTTAATATTCCTATGACTCAACTTGTCTTGACTATTCAAAAAGCTTAGAGCATGATTGTCTGTAAATACTATGAACTCCTTTGGTAGAAGGTAATACTGCCACTTCTTGAGAGATTGCACCATTGCATAGAGTTCAGGGTCATATGAGGAGTATTTTCTTTTTGTCTCATTGATTTTATCACTGAAAAATGCCATTGGCCTCCATTATTGATTCAAAACAACACCCATGGCGTTACCACTTGCATCACATTCTATTGTAAACAACTTGTTAAAATCAGGGAGTGTAAGAAAAAAATTATTAGCCACTATATTCTTCAGGTATTCAAAGCTTCTATCAGCCTCATTAGTCCATTGAAACTTACTCTTATTCTCACCCTTAATGGTATCAATGATTGGTGCACAAATATGGCTAAAATTCTTGATGAATTTCCTATAGAAACTAGCCAAGCCATGAAAGCTTCTTACATTTTTTGTTGCTTTAGGAGTTGGCCAATTGAGTATGGATTCAACCTTTTTGGGATCCATCTTCAAGGCTCCTAATACAATCACAAATCCAAGGTAGACAAGCTCCTTCTTCATAAACTCACACTTCTTTAGATTGATCATTAGCTTTTCCTCATTCGGCTTCTTCAACACCCTATTTAAGTGTTACAAATGCTCCTCTTTTATTCTACTGTATAATAGGATATCATCTAAGTACATAATGAACTTGAACAAATAATTAGAGAATAGTACTTGACAGAATTCCTAGCATATTCTCAAAGTCTCATCAAAGGAATAGGCTTCTAAGAACTCCAATCCACACTAAGGGTTTGAGGACTTTTCATGAATCTTATAAGGCATATAAAAATATTAAAACAAATAACCAAACATAACTTGACCACTCAAACTACCAGGAAACACCATTTTCTATCAAATCCACTCCTTAACCACCTACAAGCTAGTAGCCCTTCCTTAGAGGACAGTGACTAATATCCAATGACCCTGATCACCAATGAAGACTATCATAACCTTTTTGAGTACCCTTTTCCAAGACCTAAAACATATGTTTTAACTAACATAGACTCCTTTGGAAGAATTTACTCAAACTAGCACTGCTCTACTAACTCAACAAGGGCATTTAGGTCACTTTCTTAAAGAAACATCCTTCAAAACTTATTACCCAGCACTAATTTCACTTCTAATGCACTAGGCCAACTTCCCAAAAACCATTTTCACAATATTTGGTGGAACTAAAAAGTTTTTACTCTCTAAATGCTTAGAACTCAGATTTAAGGCCAAAAAGGTTTGTAACTAGAGAGGGTTTATTGAAGCTCAGTCTTCCTCAACACTCCACACCCAACCAAAAATTGGAACATCTTATAAATATCCTACACATGCTCTAAACACTTACTTCCAACCTTTACCTTTGTTATTTTCTCAAACTCTTATTTGAAACCTCCATTTTTGGTCAAAGCACCTAAGAAATCTTCTAGGATAGCAACTCACAAATCACTCCCATCGTCTCCCCAACTCTTGAATCCCTCTTATTTATTAAAAATCAAACCTATTATCTCTAATTTCACCAATTCTTAAGAAAAACCATTGGAGAGAATAAGCATAAATGCAATTTTAGTGTCTCAAACCCCAAAACAGGGTTTTCAAACATGTTTACACCAAAAAGACCATAAAAATCACAAATATAAATAAAAACATATCAAACAAAAATTATAGTGATTTAATCTCATGCCTTTATCAATTCAAATGGATTTTAATTCATGAACCACTTATACGGGGCTGTACAGTGGTCTAGAACACAAATTTGCCAGTCAAAACATAGAATTTTAACATGAAAACAGAGTTTCTTCTTGAGTTTTTCCATTACAAATATCACACACCTCTTGTTAGAGGTTCTCCCAACATTAATTGCCTCATGAAACCATAAACCGAGCCTAAAACTGACCTTTTACCTAATTAATCTTGCATGCACCTAACTCTGCAATTTTGCATCTTTTTGTAGTTCTTCCTGACAACATTTTGACACTTTTTAAAATATGACAAAAATAGGCTTTACTAACTCCAAATACATCTAAAGGTGGTCTGCTAGACCTTATGTGATGTCTAATAGGTCAAAAAAATCTACAAATAAACCTAATGACAACTTAAATCCTTGTTTGCACAATGAGCTAGCTTGGTGCTCTTGCACCATACAACTAGTCCGAAAAAGTTTCCAAGTCCCTTGGAACTTGAAATGTAATATTTCCATACTTGAATACTCTAGCACCTTAATCTTCAAAAATGCTTTTACCTAGTGCACCCTTCCTACGTGTTAAGTACTGGAGCTTGGCATTGTTCTTTGCATTGATAGACTCCTTGAAATTGTTCCATATTTGCTTCATTTTCACCTCAAGTTGTCTCAACTATTTTCTAGGATGTTTAAACATGTCCAAAAGTATAAGCTTCATTCTATCTGCATCTGTAGATACCTGCACTTGAATAATAGCCATGAAAAATTCATTCACCAAAGTAGCTTGGTTAGTACCATTATCATCCATGCATTATTTGTTCTGTGTCTCCCATTCACTTGGTGACCCTTGAAATATGACAACATCTAACTAAAGTATCTTAGTTTGCAACTCTCCATTAACAACTTGAGTATGAACACCAACTTTATCAACATCCTTCTCTACTTGTTTATCTTGCTCATCAAACTCAAACAACTAAAAATGGTATAAAGAATCTTCCACAACTATGTGTACCTTGTCCTTCTGAATTTCTTCAATGCTTGATGTCAAATCAGTCATAAATTTACTCACCATTTCTTTTTTTACCTCTTCCTCTATTGCTATTGTCCTTGCTTGTCTTCTTATTTGGACAATTTTCTTGGTGGGCCATGATACCTTCTTTTTAATTGATAAATTCCATCTTTGCACGTCAAGCTCTAGTATCTTTTCCAAATCCTCCATGTCCTTCCTTGTTTGTTCCATGGATTTCTTCAATTCTCTAATCTCTTGCTCACACTCCATTTTATTTGTCTTCTCTTTTTCCTCCTTTGGCTCTTTTTCCTCTTTTTTTTTTTCTTCTCTTGTGAACCCTTAGCCTGCAAGATTCTCCTCATAAAATACATTATTGTCTTCTTTTCTTTGCCTCACCTAGGCAACCAGGTTCTCTCCTCTTCCTGCAACAAGACAACACACAAACACACAACCTTTCTTTTTCTAGAGCCTTCTAGCTCTGATACCAATTGATGCAGAATAGGGGTGGACTTAGCTTAAGGAGACCTAAATCAACAAGAATCTAACACCTACTAACTCACAAAACTCCCACATATGTGATTTTCAATACCTAGCCTTCCCGTCCTACTAGGTCTAGCCTTTGACATTATTTAGCACATATTTTAGAGAATGTTGTCACTCAAAGATTTATAATTATTTTCAAGTACGCATTAAGGAATACATCAACATATCCCATCAAAGGCATAGGGTTTTTGCAACAAAGATCTCAAAACAGGTTTGCTACGTTGAGAAATAGGCCTTTTAGGCCACTTTTGCAAAGGAAGTATCTAAAATACTTCTCCCAAACCTCCAAAATATTTACCTAACCCTTGAACCAGTCTTAAATGAATACAATCTATAGGTTTTATCAACCATATAGTCCTACAATCTTTTGTCCTTCTTCTTAGCTATGCTACCTAGCCTAACACATGAAGATCTTAGCCTAGGATCTTGACAAAAACTCGAAGAAAATCCATCCCCTATTCCATAATACTATAAAACACATAAGAAACACCTAAAATCACTATTCCACCATTCCTAGCTGTCTTACATCATTGGAATGGCTTAAGTTCTATATTTTTTACACTAAACCCTTGAAAGGTAGGGTTTCAAGTGGTAGAGAGGAAGAACTTCCAAATTAACTCAAAACCCGATGAAAAGAGTTTAGATAGGATCCAATACAAATTTAAGACCAAACACCAACACTTCATATGGATTTTAGATCATGACAGTATTGTGCGGGCTGTACAAAGTTGCGAAAACAGAGAATTTACACTAAAATCTGAAAAACAAAGCTTCTTCTTGCCCTTTTTGTTTTTCCAAAGTTACAATCCACTATTCCTTGAGGTTTCTGACATCAAAAAATAACATGAAAACTCTAAAAAAATATTTACAAAATCCAAATCCAAGAAATGACCGGATACCAACAAAATATGCAAAAGTGACAAGTTGCAAAAAGCAACTTTTTGCAACTTTCACCAAATTCTTGCACTAATGCCTAAACTGACTCCCAACTGATTTTAACATTAAAAAAAGGTCCCATTCGACCTTATTCCAATGATTACATGATCATAACACAAAAAATATAATATAAACACCTATTATGCATTCCTAAGGCTAAAAGGTATATGGTGCTCTGCACCAGAATGTTAGGGCATGGGGGTTTACCTTGGTCAAACCTCTTTTAGGCAATTAAACAAAAATGAAGAAATAATGTAAGGAAGCATGAAACAATAGATCTAGAGACTTACCATGATGATAGAACTAGAATTTCTACACAAATGGTTGAAGAATCTTCCCTTGAATGCTCCTTGATGACTTAGAATACCAAAACCCTAGCTTTGTTGATAAGAATGATGAATGGATGATGAGTGAATGAGTTAGCCAAATAGTTAGATAGATAGGGTTAAAATGAGGGGAAACCCTTTTATTTATACATGATTTTCCCTAATTTCCTAAAAACACCTCATCACAGGTCAACCTTAGGGTTTAGAGAATAATATCTTGCCAGAATATCAAAATAATTCTAATGTTTAAGCTAGATGAGACTAACTCACCCAAGGTCACAACTTGGTCCCACTAGGAAAATTTTGCTACGTGTCAGGAATTAAAACGTATTTAATGATGTTTAACGAGATTTTTCTCCAAAAAACACTTAAGCAAGGTCTGTAAGAGCATTAAGGGGTCATTTAAACATAAGGAAGGGTCAAATAATTGATGACAAGCCTAGGAAAGTGTGAGAGTTTATTACAACTCTTTACAACAGTTTGAAATAAGGCTTGGTAAGTGATAAAAAGAGGTTTTTAGGTGAATTATAATATAACAATCCTAGAAAAGTGTGAAAGTTGGTTACAACACTTCACAACACCTTTGCAAGACATCATTAAGTTTTTATTGATTCTCAAGGGTCCAGGATCTAATGTTAATGTGTTGACCACATTACAACATTAAATCTAGGAAAAACTAGGCCAAAATCCACAAGAAAGACCCAAATGAACGTGAAAATGTTCAAAGGATACATTTTTCTACATTACAGTGGTGTCCTATCAAAGTTATTAGAGGGGTAGATTTTCCATGGTTAGTACAGTGAGAGCCTATAGACCTGGCATGACTTTCTCACTAAGCCAATTTTCTTGGGGCTTCCCTAGTGGAAAGCCTAAGGTTCCCTTAGTCCAAAGTGAGTGTGCATTGTTGTTTGCGTAGTGGACATCATTTTATACTTGTGAACGTTTTGGATAAATAGTTGAGACCTGTTCACATCATGTTGGACAATTAAGGCTTGATCTACCATTTTCTTTTAGATAAAAAATTGAGGCATGTTCCACATTGTTTTGGATAGTAGAGGCTTGATCTACATTTTTTTACCTTTTCTTTATATATGTAAAGTTTCATGAACACATTAAATTCTGCTCACATGTTGTTTGTATTTTTTACTCTTTTATTGTCATTTTCTTCATCTTTTTGTATTTTCTTAAATAATCATAAAGATATAAAATCCTATTGTTTGAGGGTATAGCCTCTCTCAAATGAAATGATAAATCATCATTGTGTTAGGTGTTCTACACCTTGAAAACCCATAATTTGATATCATTAAATATATATTTATTATTTATTGTATCCAAATTCAAGTGGAACTACATATCATTTGTAGTTTGTATTAAGAAATTTGTAAATTTTAATAACTACAATAGAAGTTGTTAATTATGGCTATGAATTTTGTATTTTTTTTTTAAGAGTTGTAATTATAGAAATAATGTGAAGAGAGGGAGTTAAGATAAAACTAGGATAAAATCAAGGAGCACCTTTCCTTCAGATAAACTAGTCTAGAAAAGGTAACTCCTAGATTTGATGGAGTAATTTTATTATTTAATGATTTATTAACTCACAATTATGTAGAATATTAAATTATTTATTTGATTCAAGTGCTAAACTTTACCATGGTATCAATGTATGGAATTATAAATTATTCAAGGTTTATAGTTTTTTGTTTTCTTATATATTGAATTCTTTGGATGGAGATATTATCGCATGCAATTCTAGGTACTATTACATGCTACAAGGACATCTCAAAAACACGGTGTGATATATTTTGTTGGATTGAGTCTAATATTTTATCATAACTTTTATTATTGTTGGGTATAATTTGTTCAAAATTTTGGAGGTTAGGGTTTTGACCAAAACCAAATTTCTAGGAAAACTATTGTGTAATTGTTTTTGTGTTTTTTAATCTATATAATATTTTGTATTTACTATTAATATTTTATGGAATTTTTATTTAACTTGTCTTCACCCATATCAGATCCTTTCCAAATTTTATGTTATCTTTATTTGAGTGGGAGCTACATGTAGAGAAATTTCTTATTTAACATAAATAATGAGAAAATTTTAGTCAAAGATGGAAAAGTTCAATAGAAAAATGATTTGAGATGTGAAAACTTAAAATGGGGGATTTTCTAGTAGACCTAGATCTATGGGTTGGTCAATGAAAACATAAGTTCAATGATGAAGAAAAATTACTAGTTTGTGATGGATTGGAAATCTAGAATCATCATTTAGATTTATTTAGTAGATTGAAATCCTAAATTAATTATACTTAAATCAACAGCAAAAAAAATCTATAAAATTTGGTAAACTATATTAAGAAAAATCCCCACTGAATATAATTTTCCTAAGTAAGACTTTATGTTCTTTTAGGATGGTTTGTTGGGAAGTAGATTTTGTGTATTTGAATTCATTTAACATAATTGTATGCTATTAATAGTCTATTGGTGTGTAAATACATTATGAGGATGAGTGCATGACTTTGCTATGTTATTTCCAAGCTCTTGGGACAACTTAACGACAACCATTAAAACTGTTACTTAAAATATTATGCTTCATGAGGTAATGAGTTCTCTTTTCTAGGAGGATTTAATATAAACAAATTTTTAATATATCAAATATGATTTTGTTTTCATGAAATATTTAAGGAAAAAGAAAAGAAGAAGGACAAAGTTAGATCAAAAATCACTTGGTAATCAAAGTAGAAATATTGGAACTTTGGTAAAAAATGTCACACCCAAAATGAAAACAAAGAGAAGAATAAATAAAAAAAATACATCAAATTATATGAATTCTTAAGATGAATTTGATGTATTTGTTGTAAACCTCACTATTATGCATGTGAGGATCCTTGGATGATCAAATTTAATACCTCTTTTCATGACTCCTCACAATGAATGATTCTTTGAGTACAAAGTTAATGGTGGAAAGATATAATTCTTGAAAATACATTTCTTAGTGTTTTACACCCTAATTGAGTCAATATTATAGACCATTGGCCATGACTAAAAATGTCCAGGCCAATTTCCAAACATAAGTGACGAAATCTGATACTCACCCAAGGTAATGTTTTTAAAAAATGTGTGAGGTTAACCCATGGGGTTTGGATGGGATGAAGTTATTAGTTAATTATAATGAGTGAATCTTGTTAGTAAAATGTATTTTCTTAATGTAAGGTAAGGGTGTCTTAAGATAGGACTCTCTCTTGAGGTTGGCGGGGATGATAATTTTTAGTGCATGAGGTTTTCACCCCTTGCAACCCCTTATCAAACGAATATTAAGAGTTATGTACATCCTAGGTTTGAGATGAAAATTGTTTCTTGTAAATTTTGGTGATCAAGACAATAATTTTTTATAACTATTGAAGGGAGATAAGCTTGGGTAATAAAGAAAATAGGAAGCTTTTGTAGCCATGACAATGATGAAGAAACAATTTGGCAACAAAGACAATGGGGTGTTTTGTTAGCCAAGGTAGTAAAGAAGAAATAAATTTTTAAACAAAGAAAGTGAAGTTTTGGTATCCATGATAGTGAGTTGTAGTTTTTGATGGTGAATATGGTTTTTATAAATATTTTTTGTAAAACATTTTTTATTGACAAAAAGTTTGTCCCCATTTAACAAATTTTATGATGCATAGCATATATGTCCCTATCAATATTTGGTGTAAGATCACTATTGTTAGAGATGTGTGTATCATCCTAAACAATTTTAATGATGGATAACATGCATTTCTCTATTCTATTTTGAGTGTCTTGTAAGTCCATTTCCAATTATATGAATATATGGGTGTGTATTTGATGTTGCAATTTATGGTTTAGTGCCTCCTACTCCATGAAATTTTGAGTAGTGGGTGATCTATTGAGGTTGTTATAGTTCATTAAGTGATTGTTCAAAGCATTATATTCATCACATTCTAATTTAAAAATACTCTTACCTACATTAGAAACATGATGTAATAAGGAGAGAATATGAAATTTTAAGTACATTATTACATCCTATTTCATTATAATCAAGTAATAAAAATTCTAAAAAAAAAAGATGGAAGAAGTTGTATCATGTGTTATTATAAATATGACTATATTTCCATATTGTATAAACTATTTTTTTAATTTATTCAATAAAGTATAATGTAAAGACCTAATAGTAGGTCTTCATAGTGTTATTGGTATCCTTAAGGGTCGTTTGGACTTGTTTTGTACATTCATTTATGATTTTTTTTTTGTGGCCATTGAATTTGTTTTGCTTCTTGATAAAATTTAAAAATAAGTAAGTTTTCTCTAGAATGAACTTAAAGTGTTACCAAATACATAAAAATACTTGGGTTGTTGAAGTTGATAAATCCCAAAATAAGAAATAAGCTTTGGTTGCCTTGATACTAAGAATAGTTAATATAATGGTTGATAGTTATAGGAAAGGACCCAAAAATTGAGTATGTTCATTGATAGTTGTGATAGTATTCATAGATTTAGCACTCAGTATTTTTATTAGTATAGTATTATTCATCACAACTTCAATGTTGTTAGTGTTGACCAATATGACAAATAACTAAATTAGATGTACTCATTTCATACAAAAAGTAATGAATCCTATAATGACACATTTGTAAGCCAACAAAATATGATTTGCTACACAACTATCATAAATTATTGCACAAAATATGATTTAGTACACAATTATTATAAATTAGATATACAACTATCAATCTAACCTTTTTTGAAATCTTTTGACACAAAGAAAAAGCATGTCCATATTGCACCATATTTGATGATGTGAACTCAAAACCTTAATTTTAAACAAAGTACTTGCGAAAAAAACTAGAATAAAAAATTTCATCCAATTGAAAATAATCAAATGTAATTTTCAAATATAGAAAATTATAATACTCACCTACTAAATCCTCTCTCATAAAATATTTATATCGAACAAATTATTTCATCCTGTGGAAACAAGACTTAAATTTGATGGACTTATAGTTGCATTTTATAGAAATTTTAAACGTCTGTCTAAAATCTCCTCTTTCAGAGGATACTGATCTCCTCAAATTTTGATAGTAGAAAATTGCCTGAATACGGTCATACAACCATCAAATAGAGGCTTGGTGTGAGAACGTGAAATTCCCGAATGGAGTATTTTACAAAAATTGTCGGTGTTTACTCTTTTCTGATAATGACAAGGGAAATATCATCTTCCAGTGGAGAAAAGATGATTGACTGGACTATTGACAATTAGGAGGCGTCCAACAATCTGTGTTTATTCACCCAAAATAAGTATTAAACTCTTAAATCCAATACACACTGGTGAAACGTCTATCCATGCCAGAAAGGCTTTCCGCCTACAGACGGAGCTCTGCAGTGCTGGAAGGGAGTAGTTTAGTGAGGAAATCCGTGAGGATTTTATTAGTTGTTTACTTAATTACCTGCGCTATTTCCCTGATTATATCATGGAAGCTTTATTTTCTGCATCTCGTTCTCCGAGCTTTTCCCCTGTTAGCTACTGCTGTTTTCGTAGCATCCTTTGTTTTACTCTTCTCTGCTTTTTTGCAACCTTATATGAACAAAAACAAAAACCGTGTCTCTGATTTCGAAACCCTAGAATCCAAAATCCAAAGAATTTCCCAGGCATACTTGAAAATAACACTGGACGATTTACTTGAAGCAACAGCCAATTTTAATGAGAGAAAAATAATTGGAAAAGGCCGATTTGGAACAGTCTACAGAGGAATCCTCGCCAATGGTCAAACAGTAGCCATAAAAAGAATGAAACTTTCAGACGATAAAGAATGTTGCCTAGAGCGTTTTTTGTCAGAGCTAGAGATTTTGGGTCGGCTTCGTCACAGAAATCTTATGAGAATATTGGGCTATTTCTTCAATGGCCAAGAAATGATAATAGTTTCCAAATTCATGCCTAATTTTAGCCTGGATGTTCTGTTGCACGGCCCACTGGATGGGAGATTGGATTGGAAGCAAAGATTAAATATAGCCGTTGGAGTTGCGCATGGATTGGCTTATCTTCACCGTGAATGCAGGAATACAATTGTGCACTGTGATCTGAAGCCTGCAAATATACTTGTTGATGAACATCTGGAACCCCATATCGCTGACTTTGGCGTAGCCAGGATTATAAAACATGATGAGCTCACACCAAGCTCTCCAAGTTTTCGCTTTACTGTTGGTTATACAGGTCCAGGTATGGTAATTGCTTTTTTCCTATTTAATTTTTTTTCGTTATAAAATAAATTAATTTTATGTGTAAACGTACTTGATCAGAGAGTAAGTTGTAATATAATTTATGTCAGGAATTTCAAAATTGTTAGATATGTGGAATTTAATTTATGAAGTATGGGTCAATGTGTTCGATTCCTAAAATTACATGATTGAATTCTGATAACAATATCACAATTTGACATCTTATGAAAAATACCTCTTACTTATCAAGAAAAATGAATGCTTTAAACGCTTTCAATCAAAATATTAAGAAAAAAATGCTAAAAAGAACTTAGAAAAAAACCCAGAATAAATTACTAACTAGCAGCAGTAAAACAGAAACATAGCAACAGAAATATAGCAACCATGGAGCCTGAAGGTTTCTCAGCTACTTCCATTCTTCGGCAGTACTCTCAAATTTCTTCTTTTTGATAGAATGATAATTGATAGGCAATTTCTTCTGCAATAATTTTTATATTTATTTTTTCTACAATAGATAATTATAATTTATGTAAGAGTCAAAATTTATTGTACAGTTTAGTAGATACTTGATATTTATATTCATGTTATTAATTATCTTCAAAATTTGAAGTATTTTTATGTGTTATTTAAATATAAAAATGGTTCAAGATTAAATAGGTAAGAATAATATTACATTGGTTTACATGTAAAATAAATAAATTATTATTTTATTTTTATTTTTAAAAAAAATTGAATTATTTAATGTTTAAAATTATTTTTATTTTATGTTCATTTTAAAAATTATATTCTACATATTAAAGTTTGTACTAATCAACTAGAAGTTTAAAAAATGCACTAGAATTTTTATTCTAATAACTTAATATTATATAAAAAACATTATCTTTAAAATGTTTTTTTAATTTAGTTCTATTTTTTTTTTTTGAATTTTGGTACTTATGTTTGAATTTTTTTGTGTAGAAAGGGCATATCAAGTGAGGCTATCTCCAAAAGCAGATATATATAGTTTTGGAGTTGTACTATTGGAGCTAATAAGTGGTATAAAGCCAACAAGTTCAAGTTTAGTCAATAAAGGATTGACACTCTCACAGTGGGCAAACAAGGTACAAATAGAGAACAATTTAATAGAGCTCATTGATGACTGCTTGAAAATTACTTATACAGATAAGAAAATTTATGCTGAAATGGAGATGGTTATAAAATTGGGAATCATTTGTATGCATGAAAATCCAAAAATGAGACCTAATATGAAAGATGTAGTTAAAATTTTGACAGACATAAAAGAAAGAAATAGGATGTTCAATATACCAATATCTGTACTAGCTGAACAAGAATTTCAACGTTATGAAATTCTAAATGATTCCTCTGTTTCTTCTTAACATGTAAAATATAAACTTGCTGACTAAGGCGTGGCAAGTAATTAGTGGTCTCAAGCTTCTTGGAGATGGTAGAAGTTTCAGTCCCCTGCTAGATATGTTTTGAGTCTTTTTTTTTGTTTCTCTTGTTAGTCGATTAGTTGTTATTTCTTTTGTTTTTACTTTCTAGGCATTTCACTTCTTGTGAGCCCCCCGTTTGGCCTCTATGATCGTTTTGTAATGGGTACGGGCCCTTCCCGTTTTAATCTAATCAAAACATGTAAAATATATATTTTTTTGTACAATCTAATAAAATTTAAACTGCACATACTATTGCAATTCAAATTTATATAATTCAATTTATTAATTGAAATTTCAATAATTATCTATTTTTTGTTACGTTACAATGTTTAATTATATACATAATTTCCAAAATAATTTGATCTGCAAGGAAACTATAATAATCCAACCCAAAAACATTCATATATTTAACTAATTTGTTTTTGCAATGACTTCGGTGGATGGCTTATTCACGTGATTGTGCAAGTATAAGTTGAAGCATTTTCTGCCCAGCTTAATTATTGAGAATTTTGTTTGTTTTCAATAATATTTTTTAATTTTTTGTTTAGTTTGACCGTTACATCTAATTATAGATAAATAGACTAATTTACATCATTTGTATTCTCACTTTTCATATAAACACAAATATATTATCAAAAGTGAGAAGAGCAAGTAGTGGAATGAGAAATTTAAGTGATGTATGATGCATACACCTTGGTAAAACTAAATAATGCAAAATATTTCTGTAAGCCACTCACAATCACATAGTAAAATGTGGTATACTATCAAAAGCCAATACTTGTTTGTTTTCATTATTGCTTAATTTGAGTGTTACATCTATTAATTCATTTTCATCCTCTTTTTCATATACACATGAGTATACAATCAAAGTGAAAAGAGAAAATAGTGGAATGAGAAATTTAAGTGATATATAATCCATAAAGCTTCATTCATCTAAATTATTCAAAATATGCCTCTAATCAACTCACAATCACATAGTAAAATGTTGTATACAATCAAAAGCCAAAAGGAAACACAGTTTTTTGAAATTTGTTCTGTTTTCTACGGAGAATTTTTTATTGTCTGTGTATGAAGGATGAAAACTAGACACCAATGAATAGAACTAGAAGTATTCATAAGGAATTGTTGGTTTCATTAATATGACCTGACCTGCTAATTGATATATCATTTAATTGCTTATTCAGAGGATTTGGTTTTAATGTTTTGTTCTTTCATTTAATTTCAAGTTTGAACTCATGATTTATCCACGAGATATAGCTTGGCCATGTACTATATATATAGTACATTCATTGAACCCATTATATTGTGTTGATATGAGAGAGAATTCAGATGAAAAAGATTTGTACATTTCGAAGAGTTCCAATTCAATAATGATTCAACATTGATGAAGAACCAGTTGGATCCGATCCCACAACATAAGAAGAAGGGACTTATGAGGACAAAACTCACCAAGAAGAAAAGAATATTTTGGCCAGTTGCGCATGACCTTCAGAAGACTTTGATGCACACATATTCAATTCACTTCGCCTGGAATTTTCTTGATTTTTCCTTTGCCTTAAAAATATTGGAAATCATTCTAATGAAAATAATATTCCGGTATCTGTCTGAAAAATATGTTTCAACCATTAAACGAATCACATCTACTAATAAGTTCAAACGATGAAGACAAATTTTACTCTACATCTATGTAAGAAGTAAGAATTTTTTAACCGCTTATGACGTTTCTTCTGGTTATCTTAAGCGACCCGTCATGGAGGTCAAGCTACTCTTGCAAAATTTTAAAGCTGTCGCAGTCATAAAGCAACATGGCTGTTAAGTAGTTTTTAAGTCACTTTCCAACCAAGCTTGTGCAGAAGACTTCTTCACAAGCCCTGATTTTCTAAACGCGTGATTCTCTCTCCTAGTTTTCTTAAGAAGGCACCCGTTTTATCTTGCAGCTTTCAGTGGATATTCATGGGTATGTAAATTTCAGATTGGGTAAAGGATGTTGACAACAGGAGGTCTACCAGTGATTATGTTTACGTGTCTATATTCATATATTTTGCGTGTTTAGGACGCAAAGTATAAGATGTATAGGTTTTCAAGATGCATCCAAAACAGTGTATTATATGCTGACCGATTCAAACGATTAGTTAGTCAAAAGTATACATTTTTATTTATCTGATTACACCTTATTTATCTTTGCACATCTTCTTTCAGCGCTTTGCATCTGAGCATTTATTCTGTATATAAAGGTGCACTCAGGTGATTGTGCACGTATGAATTGAAGGTTCAATGTCATCATGATGACTATTTATTCGTCATCCAATGGTAAAATATTCCTATTGTGAATTCTTCCCAATATTATTATACATTTTATTCATTATCGTTATTGTCACAGGTTTTCTCTTCCTTTGGTTTGATCGGATCAACTTTGCCAAGTCTATTAATAATAAATTGGTCTACTGCTTTCGCTTTAATAGGGATATATTCATGTCACGTTTTTCGAATTCAGACGAGACGATACCTAGACAATGGTGAAAATTCGACAGTAATAAAATATACGTGATCTAATTTTGGCCGGAAGCATTATTTTATAGTTCTTCCCTTGAGATAAATAGGGTGCATATTAATTATTTAATTATCGAATCAAATAATATTTAAATTAATAACTTCTATTATAATATGAAATATTATATTTATTTGTATTTATTTTGTAGAAAGTATTTTTTTTATAGTAAACTGCATTAGTTATTACAAAATATATACATGACATTAAATAGTAGAAGCATGTTAAATATATCTATTAAATTTTTGAAAAAATACTAATTTAGAATTATTTTATTTACTTTATAGTTATTTTATTTACATAAGAAATATTTTATAATTCTATAGGATAGAAAATTGTCTCCACTAGAGTTTAAGGATCTAGGGCAACAAATCTTTTTATACTCCACATTCAAGAACAAATCTTTGAGATTTCAAAGCAAAGAAGATTGAATTCTTGCAAAGGGAATGTTCTAGGGGATTGAATGATAAGAAATGGCGGGTTTATCACCAAGTTTGGACTTCGAAAGAAAATGTTTGAAAACAGAGTGTAATATGCAAAATGATCAAGAAAGATGAACAAAACAACATAGAAAACTATAAAGCAGAAAGTGTGCACCTTGAAACTCGTAGAGGCTTGAATGAACACTGGAAATGCTACTGATTCTGAAATTTTGTCCCACTAGGACTCATTTGCCAATCTGGGCGAATTAATCCTAGATTGGGGTTTCTGCACAGGAACACATTTCTCAAAAAAATGGTATTTGAAATTACAAAAATCTCAAAATTGACCAAAAATGGGGCTCATTCACCAATTGTGGTGAATGAGTCCAGTTTGGTTTTTCTAGAAATTCAAAGTTCTAATATGCACCTCTTGACTTTCTCTTCTTGTTCCTCTAGGTGTCTAGATCCAAAACCTCGATTTTCGGGGTTGTAAGTGACTTTTTGTGAAGATCTTGGCCTTGCAAGTAGGGAGATGAATCCAACAAGTTTGAAACCTATTCTTCAATAATCTTCCAAGCTCCAAGACACCTAGATCTACAATCACACAAAGAATGAGAGAGAAAATGTTGATTGTTATGGAATGTGGATTTGCCTTGGTCAAACCCCACTTACGTAATTAAATCAAATGATGAAACAATGAAATGAAGGCATGAAACATGAAACAGAGAATATGAATCATGGACAATAATACCTTGAATTATGTCTTGTAGATGATGTCTTGTAAATCTACACCTCAACATGAAATGGTCATGAAGGATGTAGATCTTGATCTTTGACAATAAGAATAGAACAATGCTTGGTCTTAGATCTTCAATGCTAGATCACAATACTAGCTCACTAACATGCTTGATTCTTGATATGCGTGACATGATGATGGATCTTGATTTTTTGCAACAATGGATGAAGAATCTTATCCTTGAATGACCTTAGAATGCTTAACTCTTGAATGCTTGCCTTGATGACATGAAAGTATGATGTTTCTTAGCTTTCTTGGGATGCTTAGATATTACTTAGATTAAATAATGATTTGGAAGCATTTTTATATAGGCAAGCCACTCACATGACTGTTAATTTGATCCCCAAGACCGATATTGAAGAAATTCAAACTTAAAACCCATTTTTTCCTGCTCAAATCTCAAAAATATCCCAAATGAGACTAATTCACCATCCTGGGTGAATGAGTCCCACCTGGATGGGACTCATTCACCCAATGTGGCGAATGGTCCCACATGGGCTATTTTGGGGGTAAAATTATTGGGGAGTGCATAAATTAAGTTTATATGTTGATTTTGTCAAGTTTTTGACCAAAATATTCCTTGCCATGCACAATATAGGGTCATAGGGGCCTATTAATGGTGATGTAAAGGTTTTTAATGCATTACAGCCACAAATCCAATGTGAAAGTGTAAATAAATACACTTTACAACACTAAATTAAGGAAAATTTGGATGTATTTTTATTAGAAGGGCCCTAAGTCCCATGTGAATGTGAAAGACACATTACAACACTAGATTAGGTCCACTTTATTTGCAAGCATCCCAAATTTAATGTGAAGATATAGATAAATACATTTTATAACATTTAATTAGGGTAGAGTTAAGTGAATTTTAACTTAAAATGGTTCCAAGACCTAATGTGGATGTGTAAAACACCTCACAACACTAGATCAAGGTGACATTAAGTCCAAAATCTACAAGAAGGAGCTAAACAAGTGTGAGAAAGACCTAAACACCCTTTTTTCGATGTTACATTGAGCCCCCACTCTAGTGAGAGGATGAACCTACTTTAAACTCACACTAAAGTAGACATTCAAGAGGGGTCCAAGCATACCAATGTGGATGACAAAAGATGAAAAAATGAAGGAAGCGGGCAAGCCCCCAATATCAACACACAAGGTGAATGATATGCAACAAAGCAAGATACATGATCATGCAATGTCAATAACTAGAAAAAGAATAAAAATAAGCAAAGAATGAAAAGGTGGATCAAGTTTTTGGATGTTGTGGTTGAGTTATTGATATGTAGTTGTCATTGATGTCAACACTATTAGCATTGGTGTCTTGAAGGCTCTATATGTCGAGGATATTGAGAAAATTATAATAAATATGTTGAAGGCTATTTGTAAAGCTGTGAAGTTTAGTGTGTTGGAAAGTTTAGTATGTTGGTATTCATAAGTTGCAGATTAAAGGGTTTGTTTTTTAGCCTATCTAGTTTATCTACCGAAAGTATCAGAGGTGCGCATCAAGATTTGAGCAAAATGTGAGTTTTTGTGTTCTTACAGTTATTCTGTTATTGTAGCCAGTGTTTCTGGAAGAAGAGAATGTGACTCTGGTAATTATAATTATTGTGTATTCTCTTGTGATGTTTTTTGATGTTTCTAGATTGTGCTCTACCTTTGTTTCACATCCATGTTGATCGATGTGCTCGTGATCAGAGATTTTTCCTTTGCATGTTCAGGTTTTCATGTTCTTGGCCGATATGGTGATTATAGCATGTTGTGGATTAATTTTTGAATGTTTGGCATGCTTGACGATGTTTTTTAAGGTCTTCTTTATGTTCTGACCAACTTCGGCTGGCGTGCATTAGATTTGTTCATGAATTGGGCCAATAATTTGTATTCATTTATCATTTTATTTTGATCGACAAATTTGTTGATACAATTCCATGTAGTGGATATATAAGAATGATTGTATTCTTCATTTGAGATGTATGTGTGTGTAATGAAAATTATGCAATTTTTATGTGTGAATAAAGATAAGATCATTCGATTGCAGAGCAGAGTGTGAAGAATATTCAGCAAAGTGTGAAGAAATGTTTATATGCTTAACCAGAACTATAATTAGACTTTTGAAGAAGCTAATTTCTCAGTTCAAATTATTTAGATGGTTTTAATGTAAATATTTGTATAAGACAATGTGTCTTGTTTGATCAGTGAGCTCTAGGTAGTGTGCCTGAATGCATGTGCATTCTCATTATTCATCTCTATACTTTTAACAGGGTATAATATTGTGGACTGACATCCACCATGATTTTTCCCCTAACAGGGTTTCCACGTATAAAATCTTGGTGCTCTTTGTGTTTCTGATGTTGTGATTGTTTATGCTTAATGCTATCTCATTAGATCTAAGAATAAGTTGAGTAAGGTTTAATATGCTTGAATAATTTGTGACAACTGATTCACCCCCCCTCTCAGTTGTCTATCCTTGTTTTTCCAACAATTGGTATTAGAGCCGGTTCCTCTAAAGAAGTTTAATAGCTTGAGGTGATTTGAGATGGCATCATACAAGAAGCATAGTCCTAGATTCAATGGAAAAAACTACTCTCTATGGAAGGCTAGAATGGAGTGTCATTTGAGGTGCATTGATTGAACCTTCTGGAATATTAAAAACAATAGATATGTTATTCCTTAGAATGGTCCCTCTACTCTTGATGAGATCGGAGAAGTTGAAACAAATATCATGGCTCTAGAAGCATTGTTGAGTGCTCTAATAGATTTAGAGATAAAAAATGTGATGGATCTAAAAGAAACATATGAGATCCGGAAGAAGCTAGAAACATTGTATGAAGGAGATGCAGAAGTGAAAGTTGCTAAGCTACACAATCAGGAAGGCAAGTGGGAAAAATTAAAAATGGGTGAAGATTAAAAAATTATTTGTTTCATGCAAAAATTAAATGAACTGGTGATGGGTATTAGATGTGCCAGTGGAATCTTGTATGCACAACAAATTGTAGCTAAGGTTATCAAATCATTTCCTACTTCTTACAAATTGAAGGCTCATGCTATTGAAGAGCTCAGGATAGTAACAAATATGACAAGAGATATGTTGATTGGTAAGCTTGTTGCCTTTGAGTTCAATGAATTTGGTGACTCTACCCCTAAGACACAATCCACATTTAAAGCTACTATATCCAAAAGAAACAAATAGAGATATGATCTAGGAGAAATTTCTAGAAAGACATTCAAGTATGAAGATGAGATGAAATAGATTAAAGATGAGAAAGAGAGGTAGAAGAGTTGGAAGCACTGATTGTGAAAAGCAAAACTAGAGGAAAGGGTGAGTACAAAGGAATGTTTTCTATTAAATGTTTCTCTTGAAATAAGATAGGTCATTTTGCATCAATATGTCCTAAAAGAGTTCCTATGTCCAAACCAGACAAGCCTAGATTTCAAAAGAAATTTTATTATGCTAAAGAAGAATTTGATAAAGAAAATCGAAATGGGGATGGATGAGTACTCATTTCTATCAAGGAAAATGGTTCGGTTTCCACTGAATCTTCTAGTAATAAGAATATTGAGAAAGCTCTTGTAGACAAAATTGAAGAATAGGATAAGTGGGTGATCGATAGCGAATGCTCACATCATTTGATTGGTGAAAATAAAATGTTTGTAAGCCTACAGAAGTACGATGGTGGTGTTGTAAGATTTGGAGATAACAATGCTAGTGTGATTTGTGGTAGAGGCACTATTTCTCTTGGTGGTAAACATAATACTGATGATGTCCTTTATGTAGAAGGCTTGAAGCATAGTCTGTTGAGTGTTGGACAGATTGTTGACAAAGGATATAATCTTAAGTTCAAAGATGGAAAGTGCAGGATATTGGGAAGTTCTAGAAATGTAATTGCTTCAGGTACAAAGACAAGAGGTAATATTTTTCACCTGAGTGCTGCTAGTGAAAGTTGTTTAACTTCTCAAGTTGATGAAAGCTGGTTATGGCATAGAAGGTTGTGTCATGTGAATTTGGATCATTATCAAGATAAGCTCTACTCAAGCAGTAAGAGATCTTCCTAAGCTAGTGAAGCCTATTAACACCATATGCAAGGAATTCCAGATGGGATAGTAGACTAGAGTTTCCTTTTGAAGAAAAAAACATCATTCTAATGGGGTACTAGATCTAGTGCACATTGATCTATGTGGTCCAACCAGAATCAGATGTTTGTACAAGGAGAAAGGTACTTTATTTTTCTTATTAATGATTACTCTAGGATGATATGGGTTGCTTTCTTGAGAGAAAAATATGAAGCATTAGAGAAGTTCAAAAGTTTCAAAGCTATGGTTGAGAATGAGACAAGTTTGAAGATCAAATACTTAAGTTCAAACAGAGGTGGTTAGTTCACTTTTTGGGAGTTCAACTCTTTCTATGAAGAGCATGGAATCAAAAGATAGTTATCTGCTCCTCAGAATCCTCAACATAATGAATTTGTAGAGAAGAAGAATATAACAATTCTAGATGCTGCTAGAACTACGATGTTGGAAGGTAATGTATCTCATATCTATTGGATAGAAGTTGTAAGCACTGCTATGTATACTCTTAACCAGGTAAATGTCAATGGTAATTTTGGTAAATAAGCCTACTGTAAAATATTTCAAAATATTTGGAAGTAGATGATACATCAAGAGAGATGAAGATATAGGCAAGTTTGATGCTAGGAGTGATGAAGGAATCTTTCTGGGTTATTCTACTAAAAGTGAGGCCTACTGGTGCTTTAATAGAAGACTGAGGAAAATGGGTGAAAGTGCAAATGTCAAAGTTGATGAAGACACTACTAGGTCATCCAAATACTGTAGATATGATTCATATGACCAACTTGATAGTACTAAGAAAAGAAAAAATGCTTAGACACAAAATCAAGTCCAAATTGTTCTGGTGAATCAAGAGAGTCAAGAAGGAGAGGCTAGAAGAAATGCATAAGAGAGAACAAAAGAACCAGAAGTTCAAGAAAATTGTAAAGCTCTGAGGTATGTAAAGCTAAATAATTCTGAATATCATATCATAGGAGATAAGAAAAAAGGTTTGTAGACTAGAAGAAGAATTACAGAAGAGTATTGTCCGATTTCCAAGACTGAGCCCTACAATGTCAATGAAGCATGTAAAGATGAACATTCGATGGAAGAAATGAAGGAATAACTGATGTAGATAGATAAAAATTATATGTGGATTCTTGTTCATAGACCTAAGGACAAAAATATGATTGGAACTAAATGGGTCTTCAAGAATAAGCTAAATGAACAAGGTGAAGTGCTCAGGAATAAAGTAAGACTACTATGTAAGGTATACTCACAGATGGAAGGTAATTATTTTGAAGAAACCTTTGCCCTTGTTGCTAGAATTGAAGCTGTAAGATTGTTTCTTGCTTATGTTGTTTTTAAGAACTACAAAGCCTATCAAATGGATGTTAAGTCAACATTTTTCAATAGTGAGCTAGAAGAAGAAGTATATGTTGAGCAACTGGATGGATTTCAACTTTATGATAAGGGAGATATGGTTTTTCGATTGAAGAAAACATTGTATGGACTCAAGCAAGCCCCCAGAGCCTGGTATGCGAGATTGGATAAATACTTGTTGAAGCTTGGATTTAATAAAGGTACTGCTGACAATAATCTATATTTTAATATGGATCATGATAAAGAATTGATTATTGAAGTCTTTGTTGATGACATCATTTTTGGAGGTGATGATGATTTGTGTATCAAGTTTTCTAATGAAATGAAGAGTGAATTTTAAATGTCTATGATCAGAGAGATAAAGTTCTTTTTGGGATTGCAAATCACTTAGTTACATACTATAATTTTTATATCCTAGTCCAAATATGTAAGAGAGCTACTGAAAAAGTTTGGCATGGAAGAGTCAAAGCCTGTTGGTACACCCACGGTAATCAGATGCAAGTTAACACATAATGATGATTCTCTCAAGGAAAATCAGATAAGATATAGTTCAATGATCGGTGGATTTCTTTATTTCACTTAGACCAAACCTGACATCATGAATTTTGTATGTAGGGTTTCTAGATATCAAGTTGATGCAAAGGAATCCCATGTGACTGTTGTAAAGAGAATGTTTAGATACTTGAAAGGGACAATTGATTTTGGCCTTTAGTATCCTAAAGATGATGATATTACTTTGAGAACCTTTACTGATGCAGATTGGGTAGGTGATGTGGATGACAAGAAAAGTACTAGTGGTGGTGCCTTGTTCTTGAGGAAGAAGTTGGTGTCTTGGTTAATTAAAAAGAAGAATTGCATTTCCTTAACTACTATTGAGGCAAAATATATTACTGCTGCAAACAATTGTACTCAAGTAATATGGATGAAGAAGATGTTGACATATATCAGAGTTGAGTATGATGAGCCTGTTAATATATTTTGTGATATTTCAAGTGAAATAAAAATTTCTAAGAAATCAGCATTGCATTCAAATATAAAGCATATATCTATCAAATATTACTTTTTGAGAGACAAAGTGAGTGACAAAGAAGTCAAACTGGAGTATGTATCTACTAAGGAATAGATTGTAGACATCTTTACCAAGCCTTTTCCTAAAGATAATTTTGAGTATCTCAAAGAGAAGTTAGGGGTGATTACCCCTCCTAATCAGAACTAAGATGCATAACATTTGCATCAGTCTGTGCATTCATAGTCATATCTTGATCCAGATTGATGTTGTGGTAGTTGCTACTTAGGGGGGGTATTCAGATGATTAAGTTATGTGATTCAAATAATGTGTACCATTTCCATTGAAGTCAAATGGGGAGAAGATTAATGTGAAAAACTATGGAAGAGCTAAAAATAAGGGGGATAAGAATAGTATGAGAAGAGCAATGTGTAAAAGGGAGATTGTTAGAAGAAGAGTTAGTTGCACTGATGGTGTATTTTTCGCATCATCTGTTTCCATCAATGCCAAAAGGGGAGATTGTTGGATGTTGTGGTTAAGTTGCTGATATGTGGTTGTCATTGATGTCAACACTATTATCATTAGTGTCTTGAAGGTTGTATATGTCAAGGATATTGAGAAAATTATAATAAATATCTTGAAGGTTGTCTATGAAGCTATGAATTCTAGCATGTTGGAAATTTTTGTATGTTAGTATTCATAAGTTGTGGATTAAAGGGTTTTTTGTTGAGCCTATCTAGTTTATCTACCAAAATTTTCAGAGGTGCACATCAAGATTTGGGAAAGTTCTAAGTTTTTGTGTTCCTAGAGTTATTCTGTTACTGTAGCTGGTGTTTCTAGAAGAAGAGAACGTGACTCAGGTAATTTGATTTGTTGTGTATTCTATTTTGATGTTCTTTGATGTTTCTAGATCATGCTCTATCTTTGTTGCATGTCCACGTTGATTAGTGTGCTCGTGTTCAGAGATTCTTTCTTTGCATGTTCGGGTTTTCATGTTCTTGGCCGACATGGTGATTAAAGCATGTTGTTGATCCTTGTGGATTAATTTTTGAATGTTTGGCATGCTCAAGGATGTTGTTTTAGGTCTTCATTATGTTGTGACTGACTTTGGTTGGTGTGCAATTGAGATTTTTTCATGAATTGGGCTGATAGTTTGTATTCATTTATCATTTTATTTTTGGCGGCAAAAGTTGTTCATGTCATTTCATGTAGCGGATATATACGAGTGATTGTATTCTTCATTTGAGATGTATCTGTGTGTAATGCAAAGTATGCAAGTCCTATGTGGGAATAATGATCAGATCATTCAATTGTAGAGCAAAGTGTGAAGAATAATGAGTGAAGTGTGAAGAAGTATTTTTGTGCTTAACCAGAACTATAATCAGGCTTTTGAAGAAGCTAATTTATCAGTTCAAATCTTTCAGATGGTTTTAATATGAATATTTTTTTACGACAGTGTGTCTTCTTTGAGTAGTGATCTCTAGGTAGTGTGCTTGAATGAATGTGCATCTTCATTATTCATCTCTATAGTTTTAACAAGGTATAACATCGTGGACTGACATCCACCATGGTTTTTCCCCTAATAGGGTTTCCACATATAAAATATTGGTGTTCTTTGTGTTTCTAATGTGGTGATTGATTATGCTTAATGTTCTTTCATATAACTTGAGAATAAGTTGAGTAAGGTTTAATAAGTTTGAATAATCTGTGACAACTGATTCACCCTGCCCCCTCTTAGTTGTTTATCCTTTTTTTTCCAACACAAGCTTTGACCATTTGTCTAACATGATGTGGATCAAATCTAGGTTGTTTGTCCGAAAAATGGATACTCACTCTAAGGCGATGAAACTCTTGGATTTTCACTAGGTTAGAAGCCTTTAAAAGGTGAGAAACATATACTCAAGTGCCTATGGGGAATGTCATGCCTCAAATTGGGCTTCTCGCTCAACCATACCAAAGTTATATCTCTTGATAACTTTAATAAGATGCCACATGAAAATGATTTTTGAGCTCCATGAGGCAAGCAAGACTTTGTATACTTGAAACTCATAGACATTGTAAATGCAAAATAGTTTAAGATTTGTTCAAAGGTATTTTTCTTAGTTCATGCGAGGTCTCTTCTTAGGGAACATTATGCTTAATGTGTCCAAGAGAGAATAAGTCAAATAAATATCATGCTCTTAGAGGAAATCAAGCCCAATGACACCACGAAGAAAATGACACATCGTAAGAATAAATAAATCACATAATGAAACATGAGTGTTGATGTATGCCCCCACTTTAAAGTGATTTCTAACACCATTACTGTGAGCAATTGCTTTAAAGTAGGAGACATGAGAACTGATTCAAAAAGACCTATGCCAAGTCACATGATTTCAATAAGCTACGTCATGATAAAGGTAGTATATCGTATACGATCCAACTTAAGGCATGTCATCCACATCCCAAGATTGCTCTTATATGTTAATGAAAGGTGATCAACTAGCCAAAAGAGACGACACGTGAAATATGAGGACAAGGCTATGTAGCTACTTGCCCCCACTTAGTGCAAGACAAGGGTGAGCCGAATAGGATGAAAATTAGTATCAGTTAGAGGAATTAGGTGCTTCAACATAAGGAAGAGCACCACACTCCTTGAGATAATAATTTTGATTAATCAAATCCTTTCATTCATTAGTACCATGACTATGAACTCTATGATAAGTGCAAAATGAGTTCCTATAGTAGAATTTCTTTCATTTTCTTAGAGGGAGGGAGATCAAATGATCTTGGATTAGCCTTGCCAAGATACTTTCTTGATCCATAGTAGAAGATTTTTTGTTATTTTGTGACAAATATATCTCCTACTTAGTACAAGATATCATACCTATGCAAGTCTCTTTAGATTACAATATTTTGTTCTCGCCTTGAAAGGAAGATGTAAAATATGATGAATTCATATCGTTATCATTTTGCGAGATGACACTGATATGAAGAAAATATTTCTTTATTTCTTGCAAATGATAACAAGAAAGACCACTAGTGTCCATCAATTCAAGATGCACTACTCTTAAAGTTAGCTTAGATGAATCTTTTGTAAGAGTGTTGATGTTGATCAAAGGTTTGTTTCTTTCTTTCAAGGGACAATAACCAAGACCATTAGTCTTTTCTTGTGTGTAGGGTTCTATAGGGACACGGCTACCTTGTTCTCTAACACCACATCATTTTCCATTATAGCCAAGTTATTTCATAAGCTCATAACCTTTTCCATAAATATTCATCTCTTTTGGATTCAGTGGTTTCTCTTCATTAAGTTCATTGAAGTTCATTGTGTAATTTGTTTCTTTGTCTAATATGGTTGAGGTGGATGCTTTCGAAGGGTATTCCAAGTTTTGTGTCAACATTACCACTTTTTATTTTTCACGCTTCTTTGTTATGATCTTGTATTCTCCCATGAATATTGGTTCAAAGTCTAAGGAACCCCAATCATCTTCTAATAGCTTTGTGACTTCTTCAATGTGTTTTTATTTGTCTTTTTGCTGTGCGGGTTCCACTTGTGTGGTTGGTGTTAATGTTGCCAAAGTATTTTCCTTGTTTTTCTCAATGTTCAAACAACTGTTGGGGTCAAGGTCGGCTTCAAGTGTGTACACTTTGTTGTCATAGATATACTTCATTTTATGATGAAGAGTAGAAGGTATCCAATTCATTGCATGAATCCATGGCCTACCTAAAAGAAGATTATATGAAAGTTTGTGAGGCATAACATAGATTAGTTTGTCTAATGTGGACTTCCTAACTGTAATAGGAAAAGTGATCATACCAAGCAGTTTTTTTTCTACATTGTCAAATCCTGTAATAGACAACGAATTAGGTTGAACTTTTGATTTGTCTATGCCAAGTATATTCAAAAGGGACACTTTACACACATTAAGGGAAAAACCATTATCCACGAGGGTTCACTTTATGCCTTTTCTATTGTATTGAGCTATGATCATGAAAGCATCATTTTGTTTTTTGTATTTCCAAAGGGGGGAGTTCACTTTGGTAGAAAGAAATGTTAGCATTTATTCCTTGAATCAAGTTCACCAAAATGTAGGATAGAAAATTGTCACCACTAGGGTTTTAAGACCTAGGGAAACAATTCTTTCTATACTCCACATTCAAGAACAAATATTTGAGACTTCAATGCAAAGGAGATTGAAATCTTCCAAAGGGATTGAATGATAAGAAATGAGGGGTTCACCACCAAGTTCGGACTTGGAAAAGAAAATATTTGAAAACATTGTGTAGTATGCAAAATGACCAAGAAAGATGAACAAAGCAACACAAAAAATGACAAAACAAAAACTGTGCACCTAGAGGCTTGAATGAAGACTACAAATGTTGTTGATTCTTAAATTTTGGCCCACTAGGACTTATTCACCAATCTAAGTAAATAAGTCCCAGATCAAAGTTTTTGTACAAGAACAGGTTTCTCGAAAAACAGTATCTAAAAGTGAAAAAATCTCAAAATTAACCAAAACTAGGACTCATTCGCCAATTGTGGTGAATGAGTCCATTTTGGTTTTTCTAAAAATTAAAATTTTTGGTCTGCACCTCTCAATATGCTCTTACTATTCCTCTAGGTATCTAGATCTGAAACCCTAATTTTCAGGGTTGTAAGTGACTTTTTGTGAAGATATTGACCTTTCAAGTAGGGAGATGACTCCAACAAGTTTGAAACCTATTCTTCAATGATCTTCCTAGATCCAAGATTCCTACATCTACAATCACATAAAAAAAGAGAGATAAAATGTTGATTGTTTAAGAATGGGGGTTTGCCTTAGTCAAACCCCATTTAGGTAATTAAACCGAATGATGAAAAATTGAAATGAAGGCATGAAACATGAAACAAAAAACATGAATCATGGAAAATAATACCTTGAATGATGTATTGCACATGATGTCTTGTAAATCTACAACTCAACATGAAATGGACATGAAGGATGTAGATCTTGATCTTTTCCAATAAGAATAGAACATTGCTTGGTCTTGGATCTTCAATGCTACATCACAACACTAGCTCACTAGCATGGTTGATGCTTGATATGCTTTACATGATGATGGATATAAAATTTCTATAACAATGGATGAAGAATCTTACCCTTGAATGACCTTAGAATGCTTAACTCTTGAATGTTTGACTTGATGACATGAAACTATGATTTTTCCTAGATTTCCTAGGATTCTTAGAGATTACTTAGATGAAATAATGATTTTGAAGCTTCTATATATAGGAAAGCCACTCACGTGATTGATAATTTCATCCCCAAGGTCGACATTAAACAAATTCAAACTTAAAACCCATTTTTTCTCTCAAACCTAAAAAATATCCCAAATGGGACTCATTCCCCTTCCTTGGTGAATGAGTCCCACCTGGATGGGACTCATTCACCCAAAGTAATGAATGGGTCCCACAAGGGATATTACGGGGGCTAAACTTTTGGTAAGTATGTTGATGGTCAAAGTAACAAAGTAACACAACAACGTTAAAACAAAATATTGCTACTCTATTTCTCATGAAAAGATAAATAATAATAAACTATCTATCTTCTAAGGTCTCTGTAGTTGGTTCTCAACTATGTTGTTGTAATTTAGTGGCCTATGCAACTGTAAAGTTGAAGGGGATTGTTGGTAAAGGGTAAAAACTCCATAATACAAATTAATCTAACATTTGGGTGGTGTAAATAAACATCAAAAGATAGAAAAGAGCTCATCAAAGAAAAACATAAATGTAGATTTCTTTTAATTTAGACATATAAAATTCATAATGAGCATTTCTTCCAAAAAAGTAAAATCATAAAATGATACAATCCACATAATACTCTATACCATTGCATTTATTCATAGTGCAAATTCAAGACACCTAATCATTCATCATCACTAAACTTCAAAATCAAAGAAGATCACATCACTGACTCATTACTAAAATTCATAGATCAATAAATACAAAGAGATCTCATTTAGAGATAGCTTAATGAAATAGTCTTAGATTCAGAATCTTTATTGATTTTCATCAAATAAGAGACATTTATGCACAACATTCACTAGCATACAAATGACTATTGTTCATCAACATGACCATGAAAACTCATTCTGGAAATAACATAAATTGTATTGAAAGTGTTAGAAATGTCTAACTATCTTTGCATAAAAACTACAAAACTTCTAAAAAAGCCTATAAAATTATCCTAAATCTCTCTTTTAGGTAGAAAATCCTCACTTCAATTAGCCAACCTTTCTAATATGGAGATAAATTCTACATATAAACATGTTCAACACTAATTCCTCTCATCAAAATTTAGATCCACAAATCAAGGAGCTACTAGGGTTGAATGAGACAACTACCTATTATGATCTTCAGCTAACAATTGATAACTCCTTATCAAAAATCTGCAAGAAAAGGGAAGAGGTCAAATTGTTGCGGATCCTCAGCTGAAATTGTGTTATGCTCCCGAAGAGTAGGAGAGAGATTCCTAGCTAGCCATATCATTTGATGCTTCATTCAAAAAAGGATATTCCATAACCACTTCACCCTTCTGAGCAATATTCACTACCTCCTTTATATCCATGAACCTATCAATTAAAAAATCATCATCATCATTTCCCTTTTGTATTGCCTCTTGGAATCTATTATTCCATTTGTTTCTGAGCTTATCAATAGGGAAACCATCCTTTATAAGGACATCCTCATTCACAATAATAGCTATAATTGCCTCTAACTCCACAATTTGATATGCCAAATCCTTGATAGCTCGTTGCACTTTGTTCCTATCTGCAAAAATGAAAGAAGACTAAAATCTAATAATGTTAATAGTTTTATCAAAAAAATCATCATTACCTTCCCCAAGGATGGATTATTCTAGAAGTGTTTTTTGAGGTAACATATTAATTTCTTTCAGTTTCTTGACATGTTCTTTGTATTCTTCCTCTTATTTCTAGAGGGTCTCAACATGTGCAGTTATGTCATTGACTAACTCTCAAGCATCTATATGAGCCTTATCACTTTCAACAAGCAATTCCTCCACCTCTTTGTTCAACCTATCAGTCCATCTATCCAACATCCCTATTTTACTTCTTATCTCAATAAGCTCATCAAATTCTTTCTTACTCAACAAAATTGGTGTCTTAGGAGTAGCAAATTACAAAGAAAGAGGAGAAGATAATTCCTTCAAGAACTTATTAAATTGATCCAATTGAGCTTTGATCTCATCCTTCCTTTGCTTATATTTTATCATCCTCAACTTAGTGGAAGATGCCACAATATCAATGAGATCCATCTGTTGGTTCCTGGTAGGTCTCCCTAAGTTCATAGTGCCTAGTTGATAATCACTCAACTACATCTCTTGTTTGTCTTTGTCAACTATGGGAATGACACATTTAGCTACAATTCCTCCAGCATCTATCAATTTGGTGGAATGAAGGACTTGAGCCTTTTTCTTGGACCTTTCCTTCTCAATTTCCTTCATCATATCATCCTAGTTTAGGGTTTGAGGTTGGACTATCTATTTCCTCTCCAAGTTGAGATTTAACCATGTTGGGAGAGTAGGAGTAACCACTTACATTTTGAAGAATAAGTGGCAAAAAAGATGGGTTGGAAAAGTGTTACCTTAGTTTGAAAATCAACCTCTTGTTGTTGCTCCTTTTTTGCCATCTCGTTAGCTAACCTATCAGCTTCAACTTTCTCTCTTTCTTCTTCCTTTTTCCTCTCTTCCAACATGTCATCCCTTTGTTTTTCCAATTCCTTAACCTTTTCCCACATTTTACCTACCTCCTTATCATTCCTAGCATGTTCTTATGCCTCTATTATTTTCAATAAGAGTTTTTCTTCTTCCTTCTTCCTTTGAGCCTCCTCTGCAACTTTGGCTTTGGCCTCAAGATCCTATTTTTTTCTTCTCTATCAAGCCTTCTCCTCCTCCAGATCATGAAGCTTCTATAGTAGAGTGAATTTCAACTTCTCTACATTAGCTCTCCATTCATTTTCCTTTTGTTGCTGCAGGAGGTCCTCCTTCTCTTTATGTTTCCTTGCTAACTATTCAATTTTTGCTCTAGCTTCCAATTCTTGCTACTTATCAAGTGCATTAGCTTGTGCTTTGGCATCAACCTCCTTCTCTGCTCCCACAAAGAGATTCCATTGGTCCTTTGGAATTAAGATAATCTCAGTCGTAACATATTCAACATCCTGAGTAGATGTAGTCACAAGAGGCTCATCATTTGATTGTGTGGCCTTTGAATCAGTGTCTATATCATGAATCTCAACCTCCTTTTTCTTATCCTTTTCAGCTTGTTCATGGATGCTTTCTACAGGTATTTCTTTAGTAGATTATTCAGGGAGAGAAGGTTGAGATGAGGCTCCTTCTCCATCTATTGTAGTCTCCACACCTTTTGATTCATGGGTTTCTTGAGTAGGTACTCTTGGATCAACATCTCCTCCAAAGCTAGGATGATAATCCTCCAATTGTTCCTTAGTGGTAGTCATCCTCTTAGTTCTCCTATAACCTTGGGTACCTCCTACTTTCCTCTTCTTCGAGGATTGAGCTTATGGCTTAGGTATGTGTAGGATCATGATGGCCCAAAAAGTGGCAATATGATGGGTATGTGGCTGATGACTTTTTTTTACCCAAAATTGATGAAACAAAAAGGGTTTTTAAAGGAGATTCTCAGCTTTCCACCAATATAAATTATGCTTTACTTTGAATTTAATAAATAATTATTATTCATTTTCTATTGAATTACAACTAAAGTCCTAATTTTTAGGCTGATTTAAAAACATCTATAGCTTTCAAATGGTATAATATTTTTTTGAATCCAAAACATGTGTCACATTCTATGCTTCACATACTATAAGATTAAAAAAGAAAAAAAATGAATCTCATGAAGTTTCGACCAAGTTAAGGTGGTCAGACATATGAGTCTTTATGTTTTTCAAAAATTGTCATAAAAAATTATAATTAATTATTTACTCCGAAAAAAATTACAAAAAACTATGCATCACATCGGGACATGAGTCCTCTACTTATATCTAAAATCTTATAAAAAAATATTATAATTTTAATGTGGTTAGGGTGGTCAGACAGACACCTACTTCTTATTTTTTCCCTGAAATTTAAGTACTACTGTATTGAAATTTAAAATTTTCACCAAATAGATTTTATTTTTTTGTAAATAAACCTTGTAATTTAGAAACTAAATTCAATTTTCTATCAATTATATTGTTACATATTTTTGAAATAATATAGATAACTTATTCAAATTTTTATGTCAAGTTGCCTAACTTTGATTTTTCTGAATTTTTTGCCACTTAAGGGCTTGTTTTTTCCATGTTGATCCTACACATACCCGCTCCCTTATTCTCATTATCACCCATTGAATATTCCTATTTGTTAGTATCCTAAATATTTTTTTAATATCTATAAACTCCTCTTCATCCCAATTTATTAGGTCCAAGGTTTTTGTTCCTACATTCTTTGCTTCATACCTAGGGTCTAAAACTACACCACCATCTGATACTATATCAAGAATGTCTTATTTTACCCAATATTCAATTATCTACCAGATGGTAAGCCTTTCATATTTCCTTATCCTTACATCATAATCATCTTGCAAATCTATCCAAAGATACTCTAATAAGTTATAATTCTTATAAAAAATGGTGGGATTGAAACCATTCATCTTATGCTCTGGATCAAAGTGTTTCTGGGATGTATACAATCCCAACTTTAGATAATATAATTCTTCACACACTGGCTTTGCAACTAAATTGTGAACACAACAATATTCTCCCAACGTCATGGGAAATTTGTGGCATCCAAGCTTTTGTTTATTGGAAAACTTTGTATTGACTCACATAGCCTGATATATAGACTCCATAAGATTAATCCTATTATTGAAACATCTTGATAGTCGATGGGGATGTCCATCAAAACCTTCCAACCTAGAGTAAGAGAATTGGGGGTACTAGATATAACAATGTCCCCATTCAGTAATGAAGGCCATAGCCTCCCTACTCAACCTATATCTAACATCTCTTATCAACCAGTTAATAATGACATAGAGGAATGTATCATTAACCCTTATATAATGTAGCTCTTATGTTTGTAGGGTCAACTAATCATAATGCTCGCATGCCTTCTTTTATCCAGGAGCTTCTCCCAACATTCCTACTGCATTCAATCTCGGGAATATGCCCATCCTTATAGCTTAATATACAACATAAGAGGTCATGAAGAAGTTCTCTATTTTCCCCAGGTTGAGCATCTGATTCTGCAAATTATCTGAAAAAATCATGCCACAATCAAACTGTTGCCTACCATCCAAACTAGTTTCAATGAATCGAAACATCCATTCCTTAAAATATGTAGTCCTTCTTTCCAAATACCCTCAAAATCATGATGATTAGGTCATCAATTTCCTTCTTGAAGTTTCCCCTCTTGGGTTGTTTAGGAACCTTGGTTAAGGACTTCTTCTCAGTCTTCAACCATTTTTTGTTCATGGGGGAACTATGAGCTTTCTTGTCCTTGTTGAATAATTGCAATGCCTCTGCTTCAGTCAATTGCTTGGGATTATTTGGGGTAGGTGTATTGAACAAGAACCTCACCATTTGCAGAGATAGATCAATGATCACATTCCCCTAGAGGTCGACACACTACCTTGATATTGGATCGTAAGCCCTTGCTACCGCGAGTATAAGCTCTAGGCACTGAACTAATAAAGGGAAGAGTGTGACATGTGCCAGTCTAGATTGGGATATTCTTTCAGCCTTCCCAATCACATCCTCTGAGAAAGTATCTACAATCAACTCCTCATAGTTGAATGGTCCCATATTAGTGTCTTTGACATCAGCCCATTCTGAATCCAACTTGTTGGTCATGAGAGTGGCATCCTAGTGTTTATATCTCAAGGTGTAAGTAAATTGATCCACCTTTATCTTCTTTGGTTTCACTCCCTTTGAGCTTTCTGCAGCTTTCCCCCCCTTTTGTGAAACGTCTTTGGATGCTCTTGACATTGTTTACTCCTGTAAGAAAACCCTAGACTAGATCAACAAAAGGTATAGGAATCAACATTGCAAATGTTACCTTTCATACCTTTCTATTCTTCCCTAGGTAACCGTGCATACTTGGTGAAGTTGTAAACCTAGCGAGAGTAGGACCAGGAGAAGATCAAGAACTAGAGAGTTGAAATAGATAACAAAATTAGAACCAGAATTGGCACCGGATCAAAAACTAGAACTTTCAAAAGATCCAATATTTTGTATCGTTCGGTGTTCTAGTTCTACCAAATCTAGTCGGAGCTGATTCAAAATCGGAATCAGAATCAAAACCTATCGAGAGCGAGATCATTTTTAGAACTAAACTCTTAAGCGAAAGTTCATATGATGAGTTCATTTCTCTTTCTCATTTCAATATAGATTACTATGGCAAAGCGGATTCTCCCCACATGCCTACATCATTTTGGACTCAAGTTAGAAATAAGGCATGAGGAGGAAGGATTTAAGCTCGACTCCACTCAGAGAAATGAGACTAGGATCGAGCGAGTAAGGTTATTTATGCAAAAAGGGCATGACACGCAAACCCTAATTCGTACAACCTATCGACTTAAGTTAGAACTAGGGGCATCAAAACCCATAATTAAATCAATAAGACCGACACAAGCATAAGATCTAAAAGGGCTGAGAGAAAGATTTAAAACAATTTTAAATGCCAGAACCCTTCAAAATGAAGCCCTAATCAAAACTAGGGCATGGTGAAACAAAACGCCACAAAGAACAGAGAAAACAACAACAAAAAAAGAAAAAATAGAGGAAATAAAACAAAAGACAAATGGAAAATGCAAGGAAAATGCAAACGAAACAAAAAAACAAAATCAAAACACAAACGCATGCAAGAGATGATCCATAGGAAAATTCCCATGAACCCGCAAAGAACAAGCGAAGCAAGAAAATGGGAAAACACAAAAATAGAACAGAAGAAAACCACCTACCTTGAAATGCAACTAGAAAGGGTGGAAAATAAATTGGAATCTGCTCGTGAATGCTTGCCTGCAACCAAATCGTGCTCCTCTTCAAGTTACTTCAACTCTAGCTCATTAAAACCCTTTGGATAATTGTATTGAGCCAAATAACCTTGATTAAGGTTTTAAAAACCATTTCACATGTGTGAGGAGGTTGTAATTAATGCAATTAATGTGATTGGTTAGGGGTCAAATTAGAGCACAGGTGAGTACACAACCATCGCGTACATCAGAGATAAAATGCAAGTGGAAGCAAAGTCAAGATAGAACTAGGAACTTTGCCAAAGTTACACATTTCGTTCTGGATCTGTCGCCAGTCCCACGACATGGAAAAAAGAACAAAGAAATAGGGTGGGATTGGGACCAAATCTGGACCTAGAGTTTCGTAAAGTTCCAGGTTCGGATCTAACTCTGATTCCACTCCTGACAAAGAGAAAAAACAACAAAGGAAAGCAGGACCGGGGTGAAGCCTGTCCTAAAATAGGACACAAAAAGTAAAAAAACACAAGGAAGAACAAATGAGATTTGGATTAGAATGAAACGCAAACATGGAACTTTTCTGAAGTTCCACATTTAGTTTCCATTTTAGTTACTCTTCTGTAAAAAGGAAAATAAACACAAAGAGGAGAAAAACAAAAGAAAAACCAAGGGAGAAAACAAACCAAGAGGCCAAGAAAAACAAAGCAACAAAGAATCCAACAAGGTAAGAAATCGAGTTGGGACTAGAATGGATACTGGACTAGGAACTTTGTTAAAGTTCTAAGTCTAGTTTCATCCCGCATTCCAAACCTGAAAAAAAGAAGAAACAAAGACTTAGGAGGAAAAAGAACAACTCGTAAGACCCAAAAACGAACACTAAGGAAAAATAACATAAGGGGGACCCATTTTGACCCAAAAAAATGGGGTGGTTATGCAAGGCATAACAATTGGTGACTCGGCTGGGAAAATGGTTTACCCATTTTCAAGACACTAAAGAATTTAGTCACCTAGAACCTCTGGTTTAGAAATATTTTAACTCAATTATGATCAGTTATAGGGTATGTGCATGATCATGATGGGCCAAAAAGTGGCGATATGTAAGTGATATGATGGCGCATGTGGTTGACTTTTTTTTAACCCAAAATTGATGAAACGAAAAGGGTTTTTAAAGGAGATTCTCAGATTTCCACCAATATAAATTATGCTTTACTTTGAATTTAATAAATAATTTTATTCATTTTCTATTTGAATTATGACTAAAGTCATGATTGACAGGCTGATTGAAAAACATATATAGCTTTCCAATGGTGTCACATTTTATACTTTGCATACTATAGGATTATAAAAATAAAATAAAATTTCATGAAGCTTTGACCAAGTTAAGGTGGTCAGATATACGAGTTTATATATTTTTTAAAATTTGTAATTAAAAAATCATAATTAATTATTTACTTGGAAAACAATTATAAAAAAATATGCATCACATAGGTACATGAGTCCTCTAGTTATATCTAAAATATTATAAAAAATTATTATCATTTTATTGTGGTTAGAGTGGTCAGACAGATACCCAATTCTTATTTTTTCCTTGAAATTTAAGTACCACTGCATTGAAATTTCAAATTTTCACCAAATAGATTTTTTTTTTAAAAATAAACCTAGTAGTTTAGAAACTACATTCAATTTGTTAAAGATTTTATTCTTACATATTTTTCAAATAATATAGATAAATTATTGAAATTTTTATGTCAAGTTGCCTAACTCTAATTTTTCTAAATTTTATCTCCACTTAAGGGCCTGTTTTTTCTATGATGATCTTGCACATACCCTATAGCAAACAAGGTTGAGCTAGAATCTCAAATGTAAATCAACAAAAATAACTTTGAATCTGAGTGTGTGCATGTATGGTGCATCCTTTTCCATAAAGATCCTACCTATCATTTAGTGATTATATTAAAATTCAAGTTACATGAGTTGAGCCATTATACCTATCATGGAATGATATCTTGGGCATTGCTCTGCTGCCAGCTATGCATCCATAGATTTGAAAAAGATACATCTAGTTCTCTCAAAGTATTTCCCTACTACCAACTAGGCATCCATAGCCCCGGTAGAGATACTTGAATTACCCTTATTATATCGAGTTTGTATTTCTTCAATACTTCTCTTTCTTCTTTTCTTTTATATTAGTTGTATTGGATCAATCATTTGGTCTTCTTTCCTCAATACTCAAACATAGTCATCTAAACAGTGGGTTGAGAACTATGGTGGACATCATGACAGTGTTAGGAATCATATTTTTCACTTGAATCATGAATACAGTCACCCTAAGACGAATAATTCTTTATGAAGTTAGATGAGTCTATCTAATTTGTGACAAATTCAGTCATGACTTATGAGATTACTTACAATTACACGTTTGCTACTAGCCTTTCGAACTATCATTGGAATATCAATAAAGCACAATTTTTGAAATGAAAGTGCACAACAGACATTCCTTAAAACACGTAGATCAATTTCTCTCCTAGTACCTTTAATATGCTTTGAATAACTTCACCCATCACTTGAAATGGAGAAAATGAAAGTCCTCAGAAACAAACAAAACAAAGAAAGATGACAACAACCAAGATAATGAAAACACAAAGAAACCAAAAATTAGAAATATCTAATTACATATATACAATCAATCAAAAGATCGGACCTTCATAGGCAAAAATAGTGTTTGAGAAATTGTTAGTTTACTAGCCAGGGAACAAGTTCTCCTATCAAAGTACTTAATAAAAAATAATTCTCACCAAGGATTTTAGCTATATGAAACAACCAAAGCCAATAAAAATTATGGTTGTCACCTTTTCTTTCTTTGGATTTATCCCATAATAGTACAAGGTCTGATATTCTAAAAGCTTTTATTTAGGCCCTTTTCTCAAACCAACATTTGACAACAACCTGATGTTTAGAATACTGATGTAAATCAACATCTCTTTTTTCTTCTAAGCTAAGTAAATTAGATAGCTGATCATCTATCCTATCATCTTGGGAATAGAATTCTTGCATAAAGTGTAGAATGGGTATCTGTATATGGATAGGAAATACTGGGTCTTTTCCATAGACTAATTTAAATGGTGACTTCCCTAACACGTATTTGATCCTAGTCCTATCTGCCCATATGGAAAATCTCAGTTGTGTGTGCCAATCCCTAGGATTACTCTCTATCAGCTTCTCAATGACTTCCACTAAATTCTTATTGGTAGACTTTGCTACCCCATTGCTCTATGGATAGTAATTAGAGGAATACTTTAAAAAAATCTTATGTTCAAATTCCCATTGAATGAACTGAGCAAAAGAGAAGGCAGGACCGTTACGACATACTAGAGAAAACGATACTCCAAACTTGGTAATGATATATTCATTGGGGAACTTGATCATCACATCAGTGGTGCAATTTTTGCAAGCTTGTGCCTCAGTCCAACATGCACAATAACCCTTCGTAGTCAAAAATAACTTGTGACCTATAGAGGAATTCAGATTAATTACCTCAACAAAATCTAATGCCCATTGGGTGAATGGTTTTACATCATAGATGGGTTGCAGGGGCATTGTTGGATTGTGTTCTCTTGATGCTGATGTTTGACATGTGTGACATGTCATGATGTGTTGGTGGGTGTCTCAAAATACATGAGGTTGATAAAATATTGATCTTAAAATCTAGTGTGTCAAGGCATCGGCAAAACCATGCCCAATACCATATCTACCATGAAATTTCACAATGGCATGCTTTGCTTGCTACTAATCAAACAGTGTAGATAGATACCTTCAAAATTCTTTCTAAATAAGGCTCCTCCTTTGATCTTGTAGTGATATATTTTTAGTCTCAATGCCCTCTTTTGTATAGCATTCATTCCATGAGGACACTTATTATTTAACAATAAAGAAATCAGGTCTACATTCAAAGGGTCATTTTTGAAGGATTGCATTGTATACTATTGGAATGTAATATTAGGATCTACATTTGCTATGGTCTTGGAAATGACTTTTCCTCACACCAACTTCATTATATGAATCTCAATTTTGAACTCCTGTAGAATGGCCATCCACTTACCTCTCCTTTCTCCCAATTCACTCTGCATCATAAGAGACTTTATGGATGGGCCAATAATTATGGCAGTGACCTGACTATGAAGGATATAGTGTTTGAACTTCTTAACAACTCGTACCAAAGAAAAATCCTTCTTTTCTAAAGGTGGATACCTAACTTCAAAATTCTTGAATAAAGAGCTCATGAAAGTGATAGGTCATTCACCTCCCTCACCTTTTTTCTCTATCAAGACAGTAGTGCATGAATGATCATATGCGAAAGAATAAATATAAAAAGGCAATGAGTAATCAGGACTAGTTAGAATAGGCACCTATGTAATAGATTGTTCGATTTGTGTAAAGGAAGCCTTGGCCTCGTTACTCCATTCAATATTTGCATCCTTTTTCATCATTTCATTCAGGGGTTTGATGATCTCTGCAAGCTCGAATATAAATTTCCTCACAAAATTGATCTTCCCAAAGAAAGATCTAATTTCCTTCATGCTACCTAGGATTGTCAACTTGAGAATGGATTCCACTCGATCAGGGTCAATTCATATTCCTTTGTCTGATATTATGTGGCCTAGTAATCTCCTTATGAAACTCTAAAAAACACACTTTTTCAAATTGAGGGAGACTCCATAACTTATGCACTTTTGAAGGACCTTTGACAGATCTATAGCATGGTTTTCTCTATTATTTGGAAACACATTCAAATCATCCATATATATAATAATACACTTACCTATAAACATCCTTGAATTCCACATCCATCACACACTGAAAGGTGGCTCCAACATTGATAAGACCAAATGGTATCCTCTGATAAGAAAATGTACCCCAGTTGGTACTGAAGGCAATTTTCATTCTATCTTCATGGTTGACCAACACCTGATTGTATTCTAAATATCCATCCAGGAATGACATCATCTATGAACCATTTACTATTTGTAGCACCTGGTCAAGGGAAGGGAGTAGATAATTGTCCTTCTTTGATGCTTTATTCAAATTTTTGAAGTCGACACACAATTTGATTTCCCTACTCTTCTTACAAATAGCGACTAAATTAGCAACCCAAATCAAATTCCTTACTAGAAAAATTATCCTTGTCAATAGTAACTTTTGTACCTCTTTAAGAATCAGAGCTTTGATGAGAGCATTGACTTGGTGCTACTTCTATTAGAATGGTTTTTCTTCAAGTTTCAGTAGGATGGTGTGTGTTATCACTGATGTGTCGAAAGTATTCAAGTTTTCATATCACCAGGCTATTGTTGTGATGTCTCCTTTCAATACTCCCAGTATTTTGTCACTAATTTCCTTGGGACAGGTCTTATCAATAAAAATATTCTTCTCTAGACTTGAATCTGCTAAGTTAAATGACTCATACTTCCCTTCTTTAGCATCTACAGGCACCTTTTCATGAGCTTGAGGATCTAAATCAAAGATCCTTTCCAATGCTACCATTCCCTTAAGGAATGTTGTTGGATTTCAGGTTCATTATACCTTCTACATGAAAATTTTCCAGATCCCAATCTCGTTGATCCTGGTTTAATTCATCAATGATTTGACCTTCAAATACATCTGAACTTATGAGGAAAGAGAGAATATATTGGTCATCATCAAAAACTTATAAATTTCAAACATCGTCAGGAACAACACAAATGGACACTAATTCCAAAGAGAATAGTTTTATTTTGGAATCCTACATGGGATCCAAAGTACTCATAGGAATAGCTAGTGTGTACATGATCTAGCTATCTTCTCTCAGAATCAACTTGATTCCAAAAGCATCAAAATCTTCTATCAGACTCCATACCTTGTTTCTGTGTGAAGGCAACCTCTTATTATGACATGTATATGACTGTGAACTTGTTTAATAATTACCTCAAAGTCTCCCATGACCATCAGAGCTGTAATTTTATTTTGATGCACAAACATCAGTCCTCTAGCAAGTGCTTCATATTTTGTGACATTTTTAGTGTAGCCAAACTGCAACCTGTAAGAAGAAAATAATGTTTTCCCTTTCGGGTTTGTTAGTTCAACTCCAACTCCACTCCCTATTTTAGACTTAGATCCATAAAATTTAAGGGTCCAAAGTTGGTATGGGTCCAAAGTTTCCTTCTTGGGGTGAGTCATGGGTGTTTGTTGCAAGGAACAAATGGTGGCTCAGACTGGTTCAGTATATCTGGCTCAGGAGACTAGTGCAAATGGTGTTCATTGGGTGCTTCATTTGGATTTGAAACTTGTGCACAAGTTGTTCCCTACACCTCACCTTGATACACACTCCCATAAGTGGTCATCTTTTCGAGCAATCCCTTGTGTATTGGAAGATTAGAAGGGGTAGCTATGTTGATCAACTTTTGAGATTCTTCAGTATCATCTCATGAATCAGACAATAAGACCTAAGTCTGTATAGCATGGGGAGTGACTTTGTCCTGGGTATGATCATTCCTCGTTAGAATAGTTACATCTCTAACCTCAAATGGGAACTGACTCGAAGGTGTTATGGGGTGGGGTTCATAATTTTCTCTTAACTAACATACATGATATATAATTTTTGCATAGGGTTGATACGTCAACTCATAATGACTCTGGTAATGGACCCTACACTATTTTGGGAGTAATAGACTCCATAAATCAACATCATCTCTTAAAACTAGCCCATCTTGTTGTAATTTTCTCATTAGAACTTGGTGATTAATAGTGGTTATATCATCACTGTGTGCCAAAGGTTATGAGTGTTCAGGGTTGACCATGGAGAAGGTCATAACTTTTTCTTCTCTCCTATACACTCCCATCTCAATTTCTAAATATGCTACCTCATTAGGATAATCATATTTTGTGATCATATATTTTAGTTGAGGTTCACTTTCTATCCTAATCTGGGTCACCACCCCTTTCCATTGGAGCCACATATGTGAGAAATCCAGGGAAAGGTAACCTCCAATACTTTTCATCAAGTCCCAACTGAGCAACATGTTGTATGTTTCATGAATATCAACCACCTAAATATCTATATATGTCAGGATTTGTGGGTCTAATCTGATATGCACATGCACATTCTGTAGTTCACCAATGACATTAACCTCAGTTTTATCTAATTGTATCACTTTCTTGTGAGTTTGAACTAGACTTAAACCCATTTTTTTGCAAATAGAGAATGGCATGACATTACTAGAGGCTCCAAAATCTAAGAGATAGTTGTGTAGATTATTTACATAAATTCTTAGGCTCAAAAGAAATGGGGGTGTTCCTATCTTACCTCTGTACAGGGATACATTCATATCAGTGGTTGGAGTCAACTTATTCTTTCATTTTGACTTATCTACATCCTCCAAGGCTTTCAATACAATATCACATTGGGTAGGACACCATTTAAAAATGTCAAAAAATGACAAAGAGGTCCTCTATTTTTGCATTTCTGAAATGAACTTGAATTCTATATTTTTATTCATTGGAAACCAAGGAACAAAACTAGAGTTACCTTTATTTTATGAATCAGATGGGCCTTTTGGTGGAGCTGGATTGTTTTCAGCATTCTAGTTTGGGGGAACCACAGTGTTAGAAGGCGCAAATGTTGTAAACAACCCCTTATTCTAATTCCTCAGAAAATTGCCTCCCTTGGTTTGAAAGGCTTGAGCATCGTAGGTATCTTCCTCAGGTTCGTTCTCTCCCTGCATGGGAAACTGGTATCATTCATCAATGGTCTCAAAATTCATAGTTGTGTCCACTGACCCACTACCTTGGTTGTGATTTCCTTATGGCGGGTTGGATTTAGCTTGTGCTATCTTGACAACCTTTTCCATTTCAAGGAAATTAGCTTTAGAATGTAAAGTAGTGTCATGTAACTTGCACCAGTCCATCATGAGATTCAAATCTACAACATTTGCAATGTGAGGCTTGTCATTAGTGGATTGATAATTGTGGGATACTCCCCCGTTGTTTGGTCTAGTATTCCACTACCTATTATTATTTGATGTCTGATTATATCCCCTATTCTGGTTCTAATAATTTTGATTAGGGAAGTTTTGACCTTGAAAATTCCTCTGGTTTTGATTGGCATTCTAATTGGAATAATTTTTTTGATTGGAAAACCCCCTTGGTTATGATAACCTTGATTTTGCTAACCCTAATTCTAGTTTCCCTTATTTTGATTTAGGCTTTGGGAGGGGTTAAGTTTAAGTTGAGTCATCTCATTAGTCACCTGAGATAGAGTTTTCTTCAAATTTTCTACCTTTTATGGTCAAATGGGTATTACACTCACTTTCTATAGAATTTATAGTGGGTGAGTGAGTTGCAGGATTAGATCCTCCAGTAAAATTATGCAAGCTTTGAAACTATTGGGATGGATCTAGAATCCCACCATTAACCCATGGTTGCAGGGAAGGAGTCTATAACTCAGCTAAAGGTCCAAAAGCAGAGTGGGACATCCTTGGGACTGTATTAAATAGTGGGTTTGGATTAGGCATCAGAGGGTATCCTAGGGGAGGAAAAACTCCTTTGAGGCTACCTGATTGTGAACTTATCTGTTGCTGCAATTTAATGGCAAGGTGATCCACCTTGGACATCAAATCGATGTCTACCGCAAGATAGGTTCTCTACAAAAATTAACCAATAAGCGGTTCTATGGCCTTCGGGTAGGATCTAATGGCGATATTTTCAGCCACCATATAGGGATCTTGCAACCATCTATACATCCTTTGGAAAGTGTTAAAGAGGGGCAATGGCTCATGCAGTTCCTTCCTAATTTTGGCAAACTAGTGATATAAGATAGCAGGATCTACATAGACCTAGACCTAATTAATAAAAGAATCTTCTATGTTTTTCCAACTTAGGATGGATCTAGTGGGCAAGTTAAAATACTAATTATAGGCCATATCCCCAATGAATAGGGAAATAACTTACGAGTGACATCATGGTGAGCTATCTGAGCCCATGGATGAGCATCTTTAAATTCCTATATGTGCTCTTAACCACTTCGTGATTCTCCATGGGAGTACCTAGGACAAAATTTCTTAGGAATCGTAGACATTCCATGAATGCCACTAGGAATGGTTCCCAATGGTGAAGGATTATTTGCAAAGAATGCCATGGGTGGTGGCAAATTTGGTTGTGTTAGTTGTGGTATTGGTGGAAATGCAGGTAAAGTCGATGGTGGCGTTAAATCCCTATGAGTTTTAGGTCTAGTAGGAATTCATAGTTCGTGAAATGGATTGAGGTTCGCAATAGATTTGAGAACTGTTTCAAACCTTTTTGGTGAAAATGACCCGATTCACTCCAGTTTTTTCCTCTGGGCCCTCCTTCTAGCGCCAATTTTTTTGATGGTCAAAGTAACACAACAACGTTAAAATAGAATATTTCTACTCTATTTCTCTTGAAAAAGATAAATAATCTTAAACTATCTATCTTCCAAATTCTCTGTAGTTGGTTCTCAACTTTGCTATTGTCATTTAGTGGCCTATGCAACTGTAATGTTCAAGGGGCCTTCTGGTAAAGGGTAAAAACTATATAATACAAATTAATCTAACATTTGGTGGGTGTAAATAAACATCAAAAGATAGACCAAAGCTCAGGAGAACAAAACATAAGTGTATATTTCTTTTAATTCAGACATATGAACTTCATAATGAGCATTTCTTTCAAACAACCAAAACCATAAAATGATACAATCCATAGGATACTCTATACCATTTCATTTATTCATAGTTAAAATTCAAGACATACAATAATTTATCATCACTAAACTTCAAAATCAAACAAGAACACATCACCATCTCATTACTAACATTCATAGATCAATAAACACAAAGAAATCTCATTCACATATAAATCAATGAAACAGTCTAAGATTCATAATCTTTTATTGATTTTCATCAAATAAGAGACATTTATGCACTAAATTCACTGACATATGAATAAATATTGTTCATCAACATCACCATTAAAACTCATTCTATAAATAACATAAACTGTATTGAAACTTATAAAATTGTCTAAGTATCTTTGCATAAAAACTATAAAACTTCTAAAAAAACTGTAAAATTATCCTAGATCTCTCTTTTAGGTAGCTAATCCTCACTTCAATTAGTTAAAATTTACAATATGGAGATAAATTCTACATATAGACATGTTCAACACTAATTCCTCTCATCAAAATTGAGATCCATAAATCAAGGAAAAACTAGGGCCGAATGAGGCAACTACCCATCATGATCTTTAGTTAACAATTGATAAGTCCTTATCAAAAATCTATAGGCAAAGGGAGGAGGTCAAACTGTTGGGGATCCTTAGTTGATCTTGTGTTATGTTCCTAAAAATTAGGAGAGAGCTTCCTAGCTGTCCGTATCATTTGATCCTTCATTCAAAAAAGAATATTCCATATCCACTTCACCCTTCCAATAAATCTTCACTACCTCTTTTATATCCATGAACCTATCAATTAAAGAATCATCATCATCATCTCCCTTCTGTATTGCCTCTTGGAATCTACTATTCCATTTTTTTTTTAGCTCATCAATAGGGAAACCATCATTTACAAGGACATCCTCATTCACAATCATAGTTATAATTGCCTCTAACTCCATAGTTTGATCTGCCAAATCCTTGCTAGCCTATTGCACTTCGTTCCTATGTGTAAAAATGAAAGAAGAGAAAAATATAATAATGTTAATAGTTTTATCAACAAAATCCTCACTACCTTCATCAAAGATGGATTGTTCTAGAAGTGTTTGTTGAGGTAACTTATTAATTTCTTTTAGTTTCTTAACATGTTCTCTATATTCTTCCTCTTTTTTCTAGAGGGTCTCAACATGTGCAATTATGTCATTGACTAATTCTCATGCATCTATATGATCCTTATGAGTTTCAACAAGAAGTTCCTCCACCTCTTGGTTCAACCTATCATTCCATTTATCCAACATCCCTACTTTACTTCTCATCTCAACAAGGTCATCAACTTCTTTCTTACTCAACAAAATTGGTGTCTCGGGAGTAGTAGATTGAAAAGAAACATGATAAGAAAATTCCTTCAAGAACTTATGCAATTGATCCAATTGAGATTTGAGCTCATCCTTCCTTTTCTTATCTTTTATCATCCTCAACTTAGTGGAAGATGCCACAATATCAATGAGATCCATTTGTTGGTTCCTTGTAGGTCTCCCTAAGTTCATAGTGCCTAGTTGATAATCACTCAACTACATCTCTTGTTTGTCTTTTTCAACCATGGGACTGGCACATTCAGATACAATTTCTCGAGCATCTATCAATTTGGTTGAATGAAGGACTTTAGCCATTTTCTTGGGCCTTTGCTTATGAATTTCCTTCATCATATCATCCCAATTTAGGGGCTGAGGTTGGACTATCTATTTCCTCTCCAACTTGAGTTTTAACCATGTTGTGGCAGTAGGAGGAGTATCCACTTGTTGTGAAGAAGAAGTGGCAGAAGAGAGGGGTTTTCAAAGTGTTAGCTTAGGTTGAGAATCAACCTCTTGTTGTTTCTCCTTTTCTTCCATCTCCTTAGCTAACCTATCAGCTTCAAATTTCTCTCTTTCTTCTTCCCTTTTCCTCTCTTCCAACATGTCATCCCTTTTTTTTCCAATTCTTTAACTTTTTCCCACATTTTAGCTACCTCCTTATCATGCTTAGCATGTTCTTTTGTCTTTATTATTTTTAGTAAGATATATTCTTCTTCCTTCTTTCTTTGAGCCTCCTCTACATCTTTGGCTTTTACCTCAAGATCCTCCCTTTCTCTTGTATGTCGAGCCTTCTCCTCCTCCAGATCATGAATCTTTTATAGTAGATCCAATTTCTCCATCTCTGCATTAGCTCTCCATTCATTTTCCCTTTTTTGTTGCAAGAGGTCCTCCTTCTCTTTATGTTTCCTTGCTAACTCTTCAATTTTTGATCTAGCTTCCAATTATTTCTTCTTAGCAAGTGCATTAGCTTGTGCTTTGGCTTTAGCCTCCTTATTGGATTCCTTAAAGAGTTTCCATTGGCCCTATGGAGTTAGGCCATTATGAGTCTCAAAATATTCAACATCCTTAGTAGATTCAATTCACAATAGGCTCATCATCTGATTGTGTGGCCTCTGAATCAGTATCTATATCATGAATCTCAACCTCCTTTTTCTTATCCTTTTCAGCATGTTCATCGAGGTTTCCTATAGGTACTTCTTTAGTATATTCTTCAAGGAGAGAAGGTTGAGATGAGGTTTCTTCTCTAGCTATTGTAGTCTCCACACCTTGTGATTCATGGGTCTCGTAAGTAGGTACCTCTTTCTTTCCTCTTCTTTGAGGATTGAGCTTTTGGCTCCCTTATTCTCATTATCACCCATTGGATACTCCTATCCATTATTGTCCTAGAGATTTTTTTAATATCTATAAACTCCTATTGTCTCCGTTAGCCATTTTGCTAAATGGGGGAAACTACAAATACCTGGAAAAAATCTAGGGCTTTTTCGTCACTTCCCAAAAACCTGGGGCTTTCCTAAATACCCAAAAACTAGGATTCTATCACTGCATTCCTAGGAATAAAACTAAGGCTTTAAAAATTGAATTCCCATAAAACTTAGGGCTTTGATACCAATCTATTGGGAAAAGATCCCAACTAAAGTGGGCCAAGATGAAAACAAAAACCAAAGAAAGGAGACAAGAAGATAAGGAGGCAAAATATTTTCTATTTCATTCAATTACATAAAAATATTACACTCAAAAAATTTACATTCAAAATCAGAGCAAGGCTTTGTATATCCTTCATACAAAAATTTTGCATATTCCAACGCACTAGAGCTAACTGTGTGCTACTGCATGTTGGTGATATTCTGGAGAATTGGAGCACTGCTCTCTATCAAATTCTTTTGTTGTTGCGGGTTCTTCTGAACATTCCATTATTTTGTTCTATTATGTTGAACATTCCTTCTTGTCATTTTGTTCTTCTATCTTATGAGAAAAAAAAAACATTCTATTCTCTTTTTGTCTTTCATTCCCTTCTCCAAAAATTGCTACTCAATTTCAAAATCACCTACCATAATTAATTTGCTACCAAAAACATTAACTGAACAATAGGTTTTTTAGACATGACAAAAACGGGGTGGAAGAACCCAATGGATCTCTTCTGACATTGCATTAAATGCATCAGGTTGGTGCTACTGAAAATTAGAAATTCCAATAGCTGTTAATATATGTGTTAAAGTTTTATAATAGTGAAATTTATGTAATTGGTAAAGTTTATTTAATTTTGAGTTTATTTCAATGGAATGTATTAATGTTAATATAAATTTATATATAGAGTAATCGTTTGTGAAGTTGAGTTCATTTTTCAATTTTTAATATTTTTATTTGCACACATTTTTATATATGTGACTGCATCTTATTCATTTTTTCGCATCTTCTCATCCACATAATAATTTCTTCATGTTTTGTCTCTAAGTATTTATTCCACATATAAATGCTACTTCTATCTTATCTCAAGTCGATCACATAAGTGGCGATTCAACTGCTATTTTCAAATTTAACCCATAAATTATACAATTCAAATTCAAATTCAAATTTTGTTGACTCTTTTGTATTTCACTAGCCATAATAAGTCCATATTTCCATGATTATTTCTATGTATATATATTTATTTAATGAATTTAATTATGGTTATTTCTGACAATCAAGGACATCAAGGATTATTGAATAATCATTTACATTTAAAGAGTATTTTGAATGATGCACTATTTAAGGAATACGAATTTTTTATTATCATTTTGAAACATCTACATCCTTTCTTGTTGCTTGTTATTTTTAGCATTATTTTCAAGTGGGTCTCTCATGAGGGTTAACCTAGGGCAATTTCTCCCCTACAGATCGAATAGCCTCCTTAGGGTATTTTAAAATACTAATGTCCTTGACAATGTAAAATAAGCATCAAAAGTTCTAATGAATTAGACAACATACATGTACAACAAGAAAGATCTAATCTATGAGTTTTAAGACAAGTTCATCCAATAAAAAATACCTAAACTTGATCAACCATAAAATAATGATAAATTTTTTAGGAGCTAATATAAATAACACATCTAGAATGCTAGACTTTCAACCCTAAATCATTAGAGTTTGTGCCACACCAAATGTGTACATCACATTGATTATAGAACTACATATGCTCTTCTAACAAATTTAATTTCCTGTGTGCTTTTCATTGTTAATTATCTACTCCCTTTATATTATTTATCAATCTAACTCAAATAATTCTTATTCATATGCATTTTTCTATCATCAAAGAGTAAACTTTAGGAATGACTATTTTATTTTATCATTATATTATGTTTCCATTTCTACTTTACATTGAGATGTTGTTTCTATGTTAATAATGGATACCTTATATTTTCCCACTTTATTTTGGACATATGATTTATTTAGGCTAATTTTAATGTAATAAACTCACTAAAATATTGCTTATAGCATAAATCATTCTTATTATCATCTTGATATTAAATTTCAATAATTAGTTCTATTTCTAAATTTACCCATTTATTGGCTTAGATCAATCCAAAATTGTAAAATTGATATAGATCACTTCCACACTTGTGGATATGTCCTTTACTTAAAAAATTTAATAGATTAAGGCCCACAAATTTTCTACCCACATAGTTGTGATGTGTTGACTTGATACACAAATCATTCCATTTAACACATGTATCAAACACATGGAACAAATTCCTTCTAGTTCACATCAAGTAATATAAATAGAATCATAGGTAGTGATATGATAATTGAATCAAAATTCTATGGAATAGTCCTTGACTAACTACTATGGCCAATCTTATTTAAATTTTTTGATGTAGAATCCTTCCAAATTTTTATATAAATAAGTATCAATGTCATGTGAACACTCTTGGACATAAGTTTAACTAGGTTTTTATATGAAGATCAAACAAGTACCTTATTAAATGTCATATATCCATGAGCTTAGATCAATTTACACTAAAAGGAATTCTAAAAAAAAAGTGAACTGAAGAGAAAATTATAAGTTTCACATATTTTAGTCCATTCATTTGATAAGCTATCAACATATGATTTTTTGTCAAATCACTTTAGGTTATGTAGAAAATTCAAATTTTGTGTCAATCCAATAATTAAGTTCTTACATTTATTGTTTAAATATTTTAGCATTAATTTCAGCATTCTTATCATTTCTAGCTCTTATTCCTATGATATATGATATTAATAATTATTATTTAATTATTATAAGATTTTTAATGAGCTTAACCTTTGAGCACCTCTATAATTATTATAGGGTTTGAAATTTCTTGATTTTATTATTTTATTATTCTTTTTCTTAACCATTATACCTTTATTTCAAATTTGATTAGGGTTTTGATCCACCCTTTCTTGTACTTCATTGACCCATTTTCCTTAAGTTTAAAAATCTGATTAGTTTCCACCTCTGTTAATGCTACCATCCTACCCTTCATATTGAAGGCTTAATTTTGATAGTTTTATCTAAGTACTTTTTATTATTTTTCATCTCATCTATATTTTATAAATTATCCCTCTTTTTTTTAATAATGATTATTCATATTTACCTCATCATATAATGTTATATTGTAATAAATATTTATTTATATCCATTACATGTATTATCTCTTACCTAACTTCTTTGTTAGATGTTTTATTTTCATGATACTTAAATATTTACTAAACCTTAAAACTAGGATAATTTCCCCTTTATTTTATTCCTTATCTTTTAAGTGATCATACCTTGGGATTACCTATGGTTTCATCCAGTCTTTGTGTTATGTTATTTATTTTGATTATCATATCTTCTACTCTAAAAATGAAATACATGATAATGCTTTATCTCATGATATTCCACTATCCCTAGATATTCATGATATATTAACTATTATAATTAGGAAAATATAGGAGATGAGAAACAAGAACAATGAACAATATATAATATTATATTTAGATGATCCAAATTGCAATGAGTACAAATCCTTCAATATATAGGAGAGGAAGAAGCAATCCACTCATGAGATGGATTGAAAAGTTCCCAAAGATGTGGAAAAAAAGAGTAGACATGTTTCCTAAATGTGTCAACCTTAGTATCACCTAGAATGTGAAAACCAACAACCTGTTTGACCAAGTCATCAACCTTGATGCCAAGTGTTTAGTGAAATTTAAGGTGAGATGGAAAGTCTTCCTACCTTAAAAAGGTAGCACACGAGGTTTACCAAATAACTTGGTAACCTCTAGAGGCTTAAGATTACACATTCTATTAGACAATATGTTGTCTAATCTCATCATCTAAAGTACATAGAAGTATATAGTTAATAGATAAATTATTCACTCTAACATACCCCTAAGTTATAATTGGGGAGAGCAGAAAAAGTGCAAATACATAGAAATGGGTCTCAGATAGGGGCCATTTTAGGTAGCCATTTACAATGCATTCTCTCAAAAATAGAGAAAAATGAGAAAACCTAGTGGGAACAAATATCTACTCCAAAAATTAAAATTAGAAGGATTTAAGACCTAAAAATATGTCCCTTGATGATACGAACATGGTGATGAAGAAATCACGAAGCATGTAGAAGTTGTAAACTCTATCAATGATGAACTAGTGTTTGCTGGAATCAAGGAATCTCCAAGAATTATGAATTAATATGAGAGATGCAAAACAATACATGAGTGAACATATGAACACTACTTAGTCGATATTCAAAAATTCAATCAAACTTTGTGAAGTAAAAAATATAGATAGTACTGCACGACTATGAGTACTAGAATCTCAAAAAGTGATTAGGTTGATGGGGTTAGATAACATCTTGTCTAATTGAATGTGCAACCTTTAAGCCTCTAGAGGTTACTAAGTTATTTGGTAAACCTCGTGTGCTACCTTTTTTATTTTGGAAGACTTTCCCTCTCATCTTGAAGGTCACTCATGGGCTGATGCAAGAAGTTGGGTCCAAAAAAAGCTCAAAAAGTGGAAGTGTCTTTGCTGTTTTTCAGAATTTGTCACACTTGGACTGAAATTTTGAAGAACTTACACAATGAATCTTAAAAAGTTAGTAATACAAAATTTAGCATTTTCAATCTAGTTTCCAAATATGTAATTTATTCAAATACCTTGATGATAGAAATTAAATTTTGATATGCATGCATAAAAACCACTTTTTAAAAGTCATTTTCTTTACCATACCATGCACGTGTACGGACACCACTTTTTGACCTAAATAAAAGTATTTTTATAATTCCTTTTGGGGAAAGATATGTAACAACATGAAGATTGATGAGGATATTTTTTGTAAAAAAAATTGAATATTTTTTTATATTAAATTTTTATTGGCCCTAATTACTATTTTAAAAAATAAATGTGTACAAACAGCATAATTGGAGCTCAACTAAACATTTTTTGATTTTTTTTTTCATTATGTAGGGTGATCCCACAATACTGGTTTACAATTTTTGGGAAACTGGACACTAAACTAATTTTTTTTAACTAAATCTTCACTTTCGGGCTCCTATAGCGGCTAAACCATGAATAATTTGAAGATGATGAAAACTAGTGATTTGTGATGTTTTGTCTATAGATTATAAATATTTTTTTTTCATTTTTTTTGGAATCAAATTGCACTTATTTTTCCATCTCCTTCCAAAACTAGTTTTTTTTTTTAAAACAACATTTTTAAGGAGTGACGCTCACCATATACAACATAATTTTTTTTGTATGAAGGATAAAATTCCTTTTTTTTTCTAATCTAGATTTGTAACTATGATATCTAGCACTTTTATTTGGTTTTATAGTGTTTTATTGAATATTTTTTCCTTAATCAAGTTTTGAAGTCAAACCAATTATAATTCAAACATAGGCGGACCATATACAACATAACTTTTTCTGTATGTATCAAAATTCATCTTTATTTTTAAAGGATCAAAGACATCAATACCCAACCTAAACAATTTTTTCAAAATTTTATTTTGATAATCTGCTATTTTTCCACATGTGCAGAACAAAGAGCTTGATTTTCAGTGAAAAACCTATGTTTAATAAAACTAAAATTATACATACATAATAAAACCAAAACATATTAAAATTATATTCGTTGGATAGCTCATTCTAAGGACTACCATGATCATTTCAAATAAATTTTAAATGAATTCATTTGATCCCCCAAAAGGTAAATCAAAATTGGTTTTTTATCAGCATTTTGATAGGTATAAAGCAGACTTTGTTGTAGGTATGGTTTAAAACTAGCAGGGTTCTATCCAAGGGGGTTTGATCTAAGCTAGTTTGATCAAATCCTATTCAACTGGAATCCTTAAAATAGAAATTTTTAAGGCTTAAATCATTATATTTTCTAAAAATATGTGATTTCAGCAAAAATTAGAATCTCCCAGAAATTGTAAACCAGGTTTGTGGGATCACCCTATAGAGAATTGTTTGAAGATTGATGCCATATAATTTTTTTGCAAAAAATTAACCATACAAAAGTTAGTTAAAAATAAAAAAGCCTGATATTTCAAGTTTATGGACTAGTTTTCTTATAAAGTAATTAAGAAATAAAAAACATAATCCAATATTAACAAAAATATATTTGAAAACTAGAAATTTTGTTATATAATAGGTTTTAATTTCATAGATTAATTCAGAAATAAAGTCCATCAATTATATTGCCAAACTTGGACATTTCTCTTGAACCTGCCTTAGTTTTTAGTTGTAGGTCAAAGGCTAAGGGTTGGGTTACCAAGCCTTTTATGGACCTAAAAACGAGGCATCATATGGTTTGGGAATTCAAAATTTTAAAAATACATATGTGTTATCAAACACATACACATTTTTTATTTGCTTATTTATTTAAAAAATTAAATACCTTTTAGAAATGCATACATGTTACAAAATGCATGTGTATATGCATTATAACACATACACATATGCATTATAATGTGTAAGTGTTACACGTTATAATAGATATGCATTTCTAAAAGGTATTTAATTTTTTAAATAAGTGATTCATATGCATTATAAGGGTATGTGGAGGATCATCATGGAAAAAATATGCCCTTAAGTGGCAAAAAATTCAGAAAAATTAGAATTAGGCAACTTGACATAAAAAATTAAATAACTTATCTATATTTTTTCAAAAATATGTAAGAAAAGAATTTGTAGAAAATTGAATGTAGTTTCTAAACTACTAGGTTTATTTACAAAAAAATAAAATCTATTTGGTGAAAATTTGAAATTTCAATATAGTAGTACTTAAATTTCAGGGAGAAATTAAGAAGTAGGTGTCTGTCTGACCACCCTAACCACATTAAAATGATAATATTTTTTTATAAGATTTTAGATATAAGTATAGGACTCATGTCCCGATGTGGTGCATATTTGTTTGTAATTTTTTTCAAAGTAAATAATTAATTATAAAATTTTTATTACAACTTTTAAAAAATATAAAGACTTGTATGTCTGACCACCTCAACTTGGTCAAAACTTCATGAAATTAATTTTTTTCTTTTTTGATCTTATAGTATGCAAAGCATAGAATGTGACACATATTTTGGATTCCAAAAATGTGATACTGTTTGAAAGCTATATATGTTTTTCAATCAGCCTATCAATCAGGACTTTAGTTGTAATTCAATAGAAAATGAATAATAATTATTTATTAAATTCAAAGTAAAGCATAATTTATATTGGTATAAATCTGAGAATCTCCTCTAAAAACCATTTTTGTTTCATCAATTTTAGGTACAAAAAAATTCGTCAGCCACATACCCATCATATTGCCACTTTTTGGCCCATCATGATCCTGCGCATACCCATAAATGCATACATGTTATATAATGTGTACATGTTATATAATGCGTACACATTATAACACATACACATTTTTTAGTGCATACTCGAAGCATAATGCAATTTTTAGGCTCGAATACTCACAACATAATGCATACACATTTTTTTAATAACATATACACGTTTCCTATGGGATATTTTTTTGGCCAAAACTTTCCCTCTTCCTGGACCCAACTTCTTGCTTTTACCCTCAACACTTGGCATCAAGGTTGATGAGTTAGTCAAATAGGTTGTTGGTTTGCTCACTCTAAGTGATCCTTAGGTTGACACATATAGGACACTTTTCTACTCATTTGTGCCACATCTTGGGGCACTTGTCAATCCACCTCATAGGTGGATTGCTTCTTCCTTGCAAATATATGCAAGGCTTTGTACTCATTATAATTTGGTTTGTCTAAATATAATATTGCATATTATTCATTGTTCTTGTTTATCATCTTCTATATTTTCCTAGTTCTAATATGGTATCAAAGCTACATGGAGATAGTTACAAGCCATAAGGTGTAACAAGCCAATTTTATTGTATTAATTCTATTGCTATCATTAATCTACAGAAAAACTAGTGGTGTTTCAATATCACTTTGAGGCACCCATGTAGCATTTATTTTTTGTTTCAAGAAAGAAATGTTTTTGAAAGCTTAAATCAAAGCTAGAAGAGATGCCCAAGATCAACACATTTAAACACTGATGTTTTTCACACAAGACTATTGGCATTGAAAACTAGTTCTCTTACAATATACTAATTAACTCATATTGAGAAAATAATCATATTAAAAAGATTAATAAATATACTCTAAGAAGAGCAAACAACAGTGCTAGAAGAAATTAAAAACTCTATATATTCAATTGTTCATTATGAAAAAACAAGTATGTATATAGAATTAAATGGAGAAGAAAACAAAGATACATTGATCATGCATTGGACATGCAATGATAATGGTAAATGAATAAAAAATAACTACTACAATTTATTAGGAAACACATGGAGTCGCAAACTTTAGAAAAACTTATAATAGATCCTAAATTAAAATATTTGTTTGTCAATGTAATTGGAGTTTGGTAGTGGAATTGGAGATGATTGTAGAGTTGATCATGTATCCTTCAATCTCCCCTTGCATGAGCAATAGGGATGAATCCCAAATGATTCCTCAAAGCAATAAATATGGCTAAAGGTAGAGCTTTGGTAAAAATATCAGTAACTTGCTCAGTTGCAGGGACAAAAAATAATACCATTGTCCCATCTTGAACTAAATATCTTATGAAGTGATTTTGAATCTTAATGTGCTTCGATATAGCATGAAATATAGGATTTTTTGTCATTGAAATGGTACTACTATTATTACAATAAATAGTGATTGGATGTTCTTGAACCAATTGAAAATCTTTTGAAATCCATCAAATCCATATGGCTTGACAACTAGTTGTTGTCGCTATAATATATTCTACTTCTACGGAAGAGACAGCCACAGTTACATGATTTTTACTAATTTTTGACACAACTCTAGAACCAAGTTAGAAAATATAACCAGATGTTGATTTTCTTTCATCCACTGAACTAGCCCAATCAGAATTTGTGTAACTAATAAGCTCAAACTTATGTGTGGGAGAATAATGAATGCCAAAATTTTGTGTACCACTCACATACCTTAAGATTGTTTTCTTGGTATGCCAGTGAGACTCATATAGATCCCGCATGAACCAAGAGATGAGGCTCACAACATACATAATATTAGGTCTCATTGTAGTGAGGTACATGAGGCTCCTAGCCAAAATTTTGTATAAAGTAGCATCCACTTTGGAACTTGCATCTTCCTTGATTAATTTTTCACCAAGGGATATAGGAGTTCACAATGCATGAAATCATTCTAAACCACTTCAATAGATCAGACACATACTTGGATTGAGAAATGGATATACCTTCATATTGTTGTTGCACCTCCACTCCAAGAAAATAATGCATGAGTCCCAAATCTAACATCTTAAATTCTTGTTTCATTTCTGCTTGAAATTTCTGCATGAGAGATGGGCTATTACCTGTATAAAGGAGATCATCAACATAAAGGAAAATAATTAGAATATCATTACCAAAATGCTAGATATAGAGGGTTAGTTATGAGGAACTTCAAATGAATCCTTTCTTCAAGAAATAACTATCAATATTTTCATACCAAGCATAACGTGCTTGCTTCAACCCTTAGAGAGTTATTTTTAACTTTAAAACTAAATGTTATTTTACTAGATTTTCATAACTAATAAGATATTCCACATAGACTTCCTCATCAATATAACCATTCAGGAATGTTGATTTTACATCCATCTGATAGATTTCCAACTTGTGTTGTGTAACAATAGCCAATCTAATCTTGATTGTATCAAATCTTATAATTGGAGTAAAAGTCTCTAAATAATCTACTCCAAGAGTTTGTGCAATTCCCTTGGTAAGTAATCTTTCCTTGCATCTAGTCATGGAACCATCAACATGTTATTTCACTTTATAAATCCAGTTGACACCAATAACATGTTTATCTTTATGAAGTTGTACTAATTCCCATATTTTTATTTTATCAATTGCATGCATCTCTTCATTTATAGCATCAATACATACATGTTCTTTCATGGATTATTCATACACAAAAGGTTCAACATGAATGGTACAAAACAAAAAAAAATTAGCAACTAGATTCACATTATAACTCCTTTGATAAATTTCATTTAAACTGTGTACCTTTCGTGAAGAGATTGGACTTGAATGTGGACTAGAACTATCACTTGAAGAGGAACTTAGAGAACTTCGGAAACCTAGTGGAATTGAGCTAGAACTTCCACTTAAGCTTGTGGGGATAGGAGGAACTTGATCATCTTCAATAGCCATGATTATTGGTGTAGTTTTTTGAAATCCTTTTTTCCATTTCCATACTCCCCCTTCATCAAAAACCACATCCTGATTAATAATCCATTTATTTGTGTTAGGGTTATAGAATTTATATCCTTTTGTGGAAACAAAATAGTCCACAAAAATACAAAGTTTTGATTTTGCATCCAACTTCTTCTGCTTCAAAACTAGAAAATGAACATATGTGGGGCAACCAAATATAAAAAATTGGGATACTGAGGGCTTGTGTCCACTCCAAGCATCCTTTGGAGTAATATTCTAAAGCAATTTTTTTGCTATTTGGTTCAAAATATAAATTTTGGCTGCTACTGCAACTCCCCAGTAGTAATTAGGAAGCTTTTTTGACTGCAACATACTTCATTCCATCTCCATAATGGTACGGTTCTTTATTTTTTTAATACCATTTTTCTTTGGGGTATAAGTTGTCTTCATCTATCTCTAGATACCTTGAGTGTTACAAAAATAAGAAAACTCATTAGAAATAAATTGACCCCCTCTATATGTTCCAAGTATTTTGAGAAAATACCCGCTTTGATTTTTTGCGATAGCCTTAAAGTTATTGAAGCATTCAAGTTCCTCATATTTTCTCTTAAGAAAATAAACACATGTATGGTGTGAGAAATCATCAATAAATATCAAAAAATAATATTCTTACCCAAAGATTCCTCTTGCATGTTACCACAAATATCACTATGCACAAGATCTAGAAGAGATTTTTCCCTCCTTGATGTGTTCATTAGAAAACTATCTTGATGCTTCTTGCCAAGTGCACTCCCTTGACAAGCTTCTTTTGCCTGAATTGTAGGAAGTCCTCTCACCATGTCTTTGTTATTAAGAAAACTTAATCCTTGAAAACTTAAATGACCATATCATTGGTGCCATAACCACAAATCATCTTTGGATGCCTTGAGGGCATGCATCTTAGTGGATGCCAATGTGAGGAAATAATTTATTCTCTATCATACAAGCCTATAGTACAAGATGATGGTTAGTTGATTTATCAAATATTTTGTAGTAGTTATCTTAAAACACAACCTTGTAATTTTTTGCTACAAGTTGCCCAATACTTAAAATATTATGCTCTAATTTGGGCACATGTAAAGTGTCATGAATAAATGTATTTTCTCCTTGCTTAGTTTTGAGTGAAAGGGTCCCTTTTCCCATTACATCAACCTCTTTATCATCATTAAATTTTACATGAATCCTTACAGATTCATGATCTAATTTGACAAAGAGATTGGATTTACATGTCATATGATATGAGAAATTGCTATCCATGAACTGGACATATTTTTGAGGTTATTTTTATAAATGACAATTGAAGAATGTAGAGTGTTTTTCTTCTTCAAAAGACTCTTCAATATAGTTGTCTCTTGACTTATTCAAATCATATTTTTTCTTCTACAATCAGATTCATAGTGTCCATACATTTCACAATATTGGCACTGGATTCTTCTATGATCCACATAACTTCTTCATATTCCTCTTCCTCTACCCCGTCCTCTAGTCATAGAAGGCTCCCCTTGAGATTTATTTTATTGAGAATAAGGGGTTGCACATTTTTCTTCAATTCTTATAGTAGACTAGAAGGTTTGCCCTAGGTTCTCTATAGATTGTTGATACGCTCTTCATGAGATTGCAAAGAATCTACCAACTCTACAACTTTGAATGTGGTTAGATCTTTAATTTCTTCCATGATTATCATCATTGGATCAAACTTTGGAGGAATGGATCTCAAAAAACATTATTCAATTTTTTACTTTGTGACACTTTCCCCTTGATTTTTAAGATGATTCACAATACTTTGAGCCCTAGTAAAAAACTCTTGAATAGACTCAACTTCTTTCATCCTTAAATTTTCAAAATCTCTTCGAAAGGTTTGAAGTCTTACCAATCTTATTTTTTCATATCCTTGGTATGCGGTTTGTTGAGCCTCCCATGCATCCTTTGAGTTTTTCATACCAACTATACAGGGAAAAATTGGCATATCCAATGCATATTGGATGGAAAATAACGCTTGATTTCCCTTGTTTTTGTCTTCTTTCAACTAAGTTCATTGACTTGCTACTAAAACATTTAAGGTATTCTAATTTGTAGATTCTATGTATCCTCCTTCTACTAATTCCCAAATATATTAGGATAATAGTAAGGTATTTACCTTTATAGTCCAATGGTCATAGTATCTAGTAAAAAAAAAAAAGTTGGAATGGAAATTTTCCACCATTTTTCATTCTAATATTTCTTGGAAAAAATTGTTAACCTGCAACTTCCTACAAAATAAATATTTCTACAAATTTCTTTAATACTAATTGAAATATTTAAAACTATTGCTCTAACACTATAATGATTAACTTAGATTGAGAAAATAATAATATTTAGAAGCCTAATAAATCTTATCTAAAGGAGAGTGAACAACAGTGTTGGATGAAATTAAAAACTCTATATATTCAATTGTTCATAATGAAAAAGAAGAGTACATATAAATGAACAGAGATGAAAAAAGAGATACAAAGATGATGTGTTGGACATGCAATGATCATGATAAATCAAGAAAAAAACTAACTGCTACAGTTTATTAGGCACCACATGGAGCTGCAAACTTCAAAAAAACTCAAAATAGATTCTAAACTAAAGAAGTTGTTTGGTAGTGGAACTGGAGATGACTGAAAATTTGATCATGCATCCTTTAGGTTAGAGATGAGCACCCAAATTTTAGGTTCAAAGGAGGGAAGGATTTAGAGGCCCAACCTCTGTGTAAAGAGACCCTTGATAGGTCTATGAAATTCTACAGATCTACAAAGATAAATGATCAAGCAAAGATAAATGAATTGGCATAAATATATTTTTGTATATGAATCAAATAAAAATTTACCAATATATAGCCTCCAAAGGAGAAGAATCCTAGGAGGAAAATTAGGGAATAATGGAGAGTTTCTTTAGTTGGCTTAAAATGAGAAAGTTGTTAACAATTGAAGAGAACATGCATAGTAGTGAGAATGTTGCAGTTGCATGTTTGAAATTTCCAATGGTAATAGAGAGTTAATTGCGCTAACACCCCCCCTTAAGTCTAACTAAGGAGACAAAATCCTAAAGAGAGGAAAGAGGAAAGAGGAAAGAGGGAAAACCTTGTAGGAAAAAACCCCCCCCAAATAAAAACTAACTAAGCATGGAAACCACTATGATGCAGTATCCTTCACCATAAGAAGGTCTCACAAAGAGTGAGAATTGGGATCAGTGAAAGTCTTTGTGAAGATGATAATAGTTTGTTCAGAAGTCGGATAGTAATACATGTTGATGGAGAATGCTTGAAAATAAAAGATGACCCAATGTCTACAAATAACATGTCTTCCCTTGGGAAGAGACAAATCTATAGGATGATGAAGAAGCCACTACATGTCCAACTGAAAGGATGAAGGATGAAGTATCAACATGTGTGTCTTTAAAAACTGAGTAGGTGTCTCTAAGCTTGAATAGTCCACAAAATAATCATGGTCAAAATCAACCAAGAAATATGATGAATCAAGAAAAAGAGGAAACTCATGAATGTCAATCTCCAAAGATAATGAAGATGGTCCAACAACTATGCCAAAACTATCATCAAATCTAGAGAGAAACCCCCTCAAGTGTGTCCTCCAAATCTAAAATATATGTCTCAATAAACAAGTTTGAAACTCCTATCAAGAGATCATCCCATAAATTTGAATCAAGAATACTATGGATGCCTTGCTAAAAGAATCCATTGGAAGCTTTCAAAGAAGCAACATAAAACTTAGTAGTAGAAAATGTAAGGAGAAAAGAGTGGTCCTCAAAGAGAAGACACATGTCCTCAATAGTGTCATCTAGATCCAAAATGAGGGAATCTAGAAACTAAAAAGAAATTTTTGGTAGAAATTTGTCCCAATGTACTGAATCCAAAAGACATAAATGATCTCGATGTAATAAATCACTAGAGGCTCCTGAAGAAGCATCTCTAGAATTGAGATCTACAACAGGTGTTGTTGATGGGGTATAAAAAAATTGATCATCTATACAAGATTTGTCCACATTAGATGAGGCAGCATAAATCTCAATATCATCAATAGCCTAGCTTTCCAAGGAAACATCACTTTCAAATGAAGATTCAATGTCTCCATACAACTGTTTGATGATGATCCAAGTAGTAAAAGGGAACTTAGTGTTCTCTATGTGATGTAAAGTATCCCAAAAAATAGTTGGAAATATTAGTCCATAGACTATATCATTATTATTAAACCATGCATTATTTTCATCATAGTCACTTGGCTTAGGAATGAGTTTGAGGAGATAGGGTAGTAGATCTTGTTCAAGGCAATGACTCTTTATCCCTTGATTCCAAAACAAGCAATTATTTGAAGATAGCCTAACAATAGAATGATGAAAATGGTTTTTAAGAGACATAATCAAACCCCCCTAAATGGAAATTTATCTTAGTTTGTGATTACAAAATACATTTATAACCCTCAAGAACAAAAGCAAAAATCATAAAAAAAACCTTCTCCTTTAGATGAAGTCACATGCAGGTACATGCAAATGAATTATTTATACTCCCCTTATGCCCTCATAGACTGGAACAAACCAAGGCCTAAAACCCCATATGACCAAGAGACATGATGACCAAAATAATGAATAGTTTGTTTCTACCTAAGCACATCAATGATAGATGCCTCCAACATAGAATCAAGACCCTCATGCATAGAACGATCATCAAAAGATGGAAAAAATGCAAAGATATTCTATGTCTTCAAAGAAAAATGCACCAATTTCAACATAGCTCGATAAGAGTCCCATAATTCATCGAAAAAAACTTTTCCAAGTGTTGCAAAGATCATCAACCATTTAAAATCTGCATTGAAAAGTAAGTGGTAGAGCTGATTTTTCTCTCGCGATGAGGAGCAACAAATAATAATTATCAGGCCATGTTGGAAGTCTTTAGAAGGAAGATTTGACTTTTTCATGATGAGATTAGAATGAGAAAAACTAGATGTATATAAGAGTTAACCCACTCAAGAGAACACACCAAGGTCATAGCTCCTTGCACAATTGATGAGAGAATAAGATTTTTCCTCCAAATAGTCGTTGGGACTCCAAATGGTGGCTGCATGTGCTCAAAGGTATCTATTCAACCTTCATGTCGTGAAGACCAATTCCTTTCATTAGATCTTCCAAATCTATTATATGAGCTCTTTTGTAGAATTTTTCTTGGTATCAGAGCAAGATGAAGATAATGCAAGCCATAAGGTGATTTTTTTTTATTGTATTAGGCTAATTACATTATTGTTTGTTGAATATCTTTCAAGAGATCTCATGCATCATATTTGGAAGATCTAATGGAAGTAATTAGTCTTCACAGGGTGAGGGTTGAATAGAGACCTTTGAGCACATGCAACCACAATTTGAGGGCCCGACCACTATTTGGAGGAAACCTCTTATTGGCACAACAATTGCGTAGGGAGCTATGACCTTGGCATTTTCACTTGAGCGAGTTAACTCTTATCTACATCTAGTTTTTCTCATTCGAAACTCATCCTACCAAAGTTAAATCTACCTTCTAAAGACTTCCAACGTGGCCTAATAATCATTATTTTATGCTCCTCACTATGAGAGCAAAGATCAACCTTGCCACTTTCTTTTTTAATGCATATTTGAAATGGTCGATGTTCTTTGCAACAATTGGAATTTTTTTTTTTGAATAAAAGACTTAATAGTGCTATATCCTAAAGATGCAAAAGTTTCACTTTGTCGATACCACAAAACTCTTGGACATAGAGCTAATGAGTGTTTAGAATTCAAATTAGTATTTTCCAATTTTCACTTTGATAGCAATGATTGCCATCGAGTCATTGCATAACATATTCCATTTTCACTCTTTGTGATGTAATAGTTGTAGAACATTCTATTCTTACTATTACATGACCTTTCTAATCACCTACCTCAGCTCATTCTTTTCTCACACTCAATGGGGGTAAGAATTTGGTAGCCTTGTCATAGTAATTCTTTCATTTTTGTCCCTTAGGTTCCTTGTCTACCTTCCACTTATGCAGACTGAGATTGGGAGGGAGATGACCTATTCGTAGGTTGACTCACCTGTGCCTTACTAGGATTTTGCATTATTTCTTTCTTTTTCATTTTATTTTGTGTGATTTCATGTGTGTAATGTGATCTCCCATGAAATTTTGTTTGATGCTCTCTCCCTCTTTGTGAAATTCCTCTATTTGTACCTTCATTCTTCTCTATGTCATAAATCTCTTAGCTTGTGATTTTTCTCTTTTTTATTTATTTTGTGTTTTCCTTTTGGGGATGATGCAAGGCATCAAGACATTCATGTATCTTCCATGTTGACCCAAAAGCCTTTCTTCTTCCTTTTCCTTTTCATTTTCCCTTTTCATATTTTGTCTTGTGTTTTCCTTTTGGGAATGATGCAAGGTGTCGAGACATTCATGTCTCTTCCATGTTGAGCCAAAAGGTTTTTTCTTTTCTTGCTCTCTTTGTGTCATTCTTCTAGTTCTATGTGTATTTGGGGAATGATGACAATTTTGACTCTCTAGAAAACATTGCAACAAGAACCTATTGACCCCAAATCCATAGATCCCTTATGTTTTTTGTGTTTTCATTTTTGGGGCAACCCATGTCTTTTCTTTTTCTTAGATGACCTAGCTTTACTTGGAAACATATGACTTGGTGTAGGGCTTTCCAAGTTAGCTATCATGTCTTCTTTATTGTTTGCATTTATCATTTTATACTTTAAATTAATTTCTCACAACATGGTGTTTAACAATTTCATTAAAGTGGGGGCATACATTGGCATTATTCTTTTGTATTTTCCTTTATCATGTTTCATTGTGTAGTCTTCTTATTGTGTACAATGTGTTTTTTTCTTTTTGGATGACATTGGGTGTGATATCTTTCAAGATCGTGATCTCTCTCAGCATATTAAATTCCTCTTAGTTGCTTGACATGGCACACTGTATCCCCTAAGTTCCAAATTTTATATTCTTTTATTGGTCCTTTCTTGGAGACATTAGGCACAATGTTCCCTAAGTTAAATAGATCACATGAACTAAGCAAGACTCCTTTGAAAATTTCATATTTTTCATTTTGCATTTTTTGTTATATGGCCACCCTGCATAATATAGCTTGCATTCCTGTAGAGCCATCATGTTGTTCATGAGTTCCAAGCATATGAATTTTTGATTGTCTCATTAAGCTCAAAAATAATTTTTGTGTGGCACCTTATTAAAGTTATCAGGGGGTATAACTATGGTGTGGTTTGAGTTGGAAGCCCAATCAAGGCATGAATTCCCCCATAGCCACTTGCATGTGTGTGAGTGCATACCAACCATTAGTGTATGTGTCTCACCTTTTAGGACTTCTCACCCAACAGACAACCAAGAGTTTTGTTCCCTTAGAGTGAGTATGCACCTTTCAAACAAACAACCTAGATCTGATCCACAACGAGAGGAAAAAATAATCGAAGCTTTATCCTATTCTCTTTACCTTTTTCTCTATTTCATCTTTCCCAATGTATTCTTGTGCTTTGTCATACTTCTTCATATCATTCTCATGTGTATTCTTTTGTGCCCATGTTGATTTTCCTCAGGATCTTGATCCTGTAGGCTTGATCACCCCTCTTGATCATTTTTGTTTCATCTCATTTGTATTTGTACATTTGAACCCCTCTTGATGCATGATTGTCTACTTTAGTGTGATTTTGAAGCAAGTTCATCCTCTCACTAAATTGGGGGCTAAATTTACTGTAGAAAAATGGATCCGTTGACATTTTCACACTCGTTTGGGCCCTCCTTGTGGATCTTAGCTTAATGTTGCCTTGATTTAGTGTTGGAATGTGGATGACACATTCAAATTAGGTCTTGGTCCCTTATGAACTAATGGCTTTTAATGGTAGCTTTCTGAAGTGTTGTAAAGTGTTGTAACTCATGTTCACACTTTTCTAGGGTTTTATCAAATAACTAAGCATAATAAATACAATTTTAATAAAAATCAACATTAATCAATCCTTATTTGGAGTGTTGTAAAGTGTTTTAACACACTTTCAAACTTCTCTAGGCTTTTCATTAATAACTAGGATTTCTTAAGCTTTAATTTGTCTTATTTGGCATCCTCAAGACTCATTTATTGCATCTTTTCAAGGATAATCAAGACATAAATTAGTAATCAATCATAATTCAAAGTTTTCTGGCTCAAGTGGCCCAAAATTATGGATCTAGGACTCATTCTCCATCTCGGGCGAATTGGTCCCACCTAGATTTTTTGGCCTCGAACTAGTTTTCACACATTTCTAGACAGTTTTGTTTTTGGTCCTGTACATTATGTCTGACGGGACTCATTTGCCACCTTGGGTGAATGAGTCCCATGTGACCAAAATTCAAATATTCGGTCAATTTTTATTCTCCTAGATCTAATGTTGGCTTTTAGTTTTGTAATTTAAGGGATTCCTGCATAATTGAGTAAATACAAGGTTCTTTCTCTCGTTTTCATACCTAGCATTAAAGAGAGTTCACAAGAAAATTTGAGCATTCAAGAGCATTCAAGGGAAGATTATCAAGCATTTTAGAGAAACATTCAGGTGTTGATCATCATGTCAAGGATTTCATATATCATGTTTATTATTGTGCTCACAATTGTGATATAGGGTTTATGATTCAAGAAAGGGTTTCAAGAAAGATCAACATCATTAAAACAAGAGTCAAGAACCACTACCATTGAAGCCATTTCAAGGATATTCAGAGCACCTTATTGCTAGGGTTTGGAGAGTTGCAACATTGTCTTTTATTTATTCATCATTCTCCATTCATAATTGCTTTCATTTAAGGGTTTAATTACCAACAAGGGGTTTGACCAAGGAAAACCCCTATTCACTAACCCAACAACATTTTCCCCTCTCCTTTGTGTGTGATTTGTAAGTTTAGGTTGTATATTTTACAAGGAGAAAGATTGGAGGAAATTTCTCAAGTGCTCAAAGTTGCCGAAGTTGTCATCAACTCTTGGAGAAAGTTGGAGAGTACCTATAGGTGGGGATTTACAATTTTGGATCCAAAAAACAATCAAGAAGAAAAGAGTAGATTGGGAAGAATAGCATTAGGTCCAAATCTTCCAAAAAAAATAGAAGTGGATTGGTTTTCCACAAGTGGCAAATGAGTCCCACTATACATGTCTCACAAAGATTTTTATAAATCTGGATACCCTTTTGGTAGAAACCTGTTTCAACACATTTTTTTAAGAGAAAGGACTGATTCACCTAGCCTAGTGAATGAGTCCCAATCAACCTTGGGGTGATCCCACAAAGCTGGTTTACAATTTCTGAGAGGAACTGATTTTTGCTGAAATCACATATTTTTAGAAAATATAATTATTTAAGCCTTTAAAAGTTCCATTTTAAGGATTCCAATTTAAGATGTTTTGATCAAACCACCTTAGATCAAACCCCCTTGGATAGAACCTTGCTAGTTTTAAACCATACCTATAAATGAGTCCCCTTTACACCTATCAAAATGCTAATAAAAAATCACTTTGGATTTACCTTTTGGGGGATCAAATGAATTCATTTAAAATTTATTTCAAATGATTATGGTATTCCTCAAAATTATCTATCCCACAAATATAATTTTAATATTTTTTGGTTTTATTATGTATGTGTTTTTTTAGTTTTAATAAACATAGGTTTTTCACCGAAAATCAAGCTCTTTGTTTTGCACATGTGGAAAAATACCAAATTATCAAAATAATTTTAAAACAAATATGTTCATGCTGGGTATTGATGTCCTTGATCCAATTAAAAAAAATAAGTGAATTTAGATACATACAAAAAAAGTTATGTTGTATACAGTTCGCCTATGTTTGAATTGCAATTGGTTTGACTTTGAAACTCTATTAAGAAAAAAATATTCAATAAAAAACTATGAGTCCAAATGAAAGTGCTAGATATTGTAGTTAAAAATCTAAATTTGATAAAAATAGAATTTTATCCTTCATACAAAAAAAGTTATGTTGTATACAGTGAGCGCCACTTTTTAAAAATGTTGTTTTTTGAAAAAAACTAGCTTTTGTGGGAGATGGAAAAAGAAGTGCAATATTATTCCAAAAAATTTGAAAAAAAAATTTTTAGAATCTATAGACAAAATGTGATGAGACTCTAGTTTGCATCATCTTCAAATTCCTCACGGTTTAGCCGCTATAGGTGCCCGAATGTGAAGATTTAGTTAAAACTAATAATTTTAGTGTCCAGTTTGGCCAAATATTGTAAACCACTATTGTGGGATCACCCCTTGACAATATATTTTTCAATGATTCAGACCTCCATTCTACCTTCCCCTATTTCCTAGCTGCACACTTTTCATCTTTACAATTTTCTATTGCATTTCATTCATCTTTCTAGATCATTTAGTGTTAGTTTACATTCAATTAGGGTTTTATTTTACATCTTGCATATCATTATATTTTCCAAGTCTAAACTTGGTGGTGAACCCCTCATTAGATCTCATTTAGCCTTTGTGACAACCCTCTTGCAAGATCTCTTTCTCCTTTGCAAAGAGACCTCAAGGGTTTGTTCTTGAGTGAAGTGTCTCAAGATTTCCCCTTTTCCTTTTAGGTCCAAAACCCTAGAGGTGAAAGGATGGACACTAATTTTCATCATTTCAAGACAAAAAATATCAAGTGGTGGGATGATGCTGGGTGTTGGTTGTTCTAATGAAGGATAAAAGGATGCATATGTTCCAGTGATGATATGTGCTTTCGTTTATGAATTTGTTCATGCTATCATCATCTTCTCCAATGATGTCAACATCATGAGGAGGACATGCATTAGGAGATGATTGGGTATGAGTAATTTCAATTTCATTATGGTCATTTCTAAAATCACAGCTTGACATATCCACTAATGATTTCAAGGACATATAAAAATTTACCAAAGCCCATATCCATGATGATATGTAATGTAATGACCTGGAATGAAATGTTGACATGCAATTTTAAGATTCTACACAAGGTAAACTCGAAATTAAATGTTGCAAATGAAAATTTGAATTTATAAAATGCATTAAATGAAGCAAATTAAGCTAGATGAAATGAGATGAATGCAATAGAAACTCTGTAATCTGAAACAAAAATCTAAAAACAACAAACAAAAGCATAAAAACATGGTTCTCAATGTTGTAAAATATAGTTTCCAATTTGACAAGGGACTAAATCACCCAAAGGTGTGTATGTGTCCCAATCAGGGCTTTTCAAGGGTTCAAATGCTGTAAAAAAATCCACACAAAATTCCAAGAAATCAGGAAAAACAACCTTTAATAGGACTAAATCGCCTAGAGGGGCGTATGAGTCTCATATTAGGGTTTTTCATAGTAATTTCAGAAAATTTTGAGTGAATGTTAGGTTAACTTGCATGATGTTTAGAGCATGTGCAATTACATATTTTAAATGAAATACAATTATGGAAGATGAGAAATTCAACCTATATGCACTTTCACTAATGTAAATTTTAGAAACCCTAGATGCAAATTAACTAATGCAAGATCTAATGCAAAGTTAATGTAAGTTAGATCTAGAAATATGGTTCATTCCAAATCATAAAATAAGGTTTCCAAAGGCTAGGTTCACCAAAGTGAAATGAAATAAATATGTAGTTGCTCCATCATTTAGGAGATGGAACAACACATAAAGAGGAGGGTATATTTTTCCCTATTTAACAAACATTCATTCAAGGAAGCCATAGAAATCACAATCTAATTATGAAAATAAGGGAACAAATTTATTATAGGGTGTGCTAGGGTGTGATTAAAGATAAAAATGGGGTTCACCACTAAGAAATAGCTTAGAAAGATAATAAATTTAAATGACATGCAAAACCTAACAATATGAAATTGAAAATAAGAATAAAGAATAAAGAAAGAATAGAGGAGCACTTGGAAAATTGAAGAATCTTGAAAAATAGGTCTACACTCCAAAAATAAGACTTTTAATGCACATTGGGACTCATATTCTAGTAGGGTAAATTTAGTCCCATTTTAGGGTTTTGGGCCAAAACTACAATCTGGAAGTGGTAAACTAGGATCTACAGAAAATGCTTGAAATCTGGTATACTGGGACTCATATGCCACAAGTGGAAATTTAGTTGCAGTATCACGATTGATATGAAATTATGGAATCCTCTAATGGTCTTTTGTAGCCTCTCTCCCTTCAGATCTCCAAGTCTGAAACACTATTCTAACATGTAGGTTACTTTTCCTAATCTTGCAATGTAGATGACACCTTTGACAGCTTTGCAGTTTTGATAACTTTATCCAATATTGCTCCTCAATGGATGTTTAACCTAAAAATCTAATCACACATAAAATAGAGGGAATTTTTTTTTTTTAGTTGATAGGGGTTTTCCTTGAATAGACCCCATTTTTGTAATCAAACCTTGAAATGAAATCAA
>CM021104.1:223309355-223341191 GCA_007115665.2 Sequoiadendron giganteum | reverse complement strand
CTTGTTCATCGCATATGAAAGGTAGACAACTAGCCAAAGGGAAAATAACAAATGTTGAACAAGGACAAGGTTATCTAATTCTTTCCCCACTAAGTGCAAGAGGATAATGAGCCGATACAGGTGAAGAAAAAGAGCTCGTTGCATTTTCAAATGAATTTCAATGACCGTAAAGCATGTTGAAGTTGTCATCAATACTTAGAGAAACTTGGAGAAGACCTACAAGTGGCAATTTGAAATTTTGGATCCGGAAATCAATCTAGAGGAGAAGAGCAGGCTGGTAAGAATAAAATTAGGTCCAAAACTTCTAGAAAAATCTAAGTGGACTGATTGACCACAAGTGGCAAATGAGTCCCACTATATAAGCCTGACAAAGATTTTTATAGATCTGGATACCCTTTTGGAGAAACCTGTTCTAGCATTTTTTTCTTGAAAGAGGGTTGATTCACCCAGCCTAGTGAATGAGTCCTAGTTAGCCTTGATAGGATATTTTTCAATGATTCAAAACTCCATTCTACCTTCCCCAATTTTCTAGGTGCACACTTTCCATCTTTATAGTTTTTTGTTGCATTTCATTCATCTTTCTAGGTCATTTAGAGTTAGTTTTCATTCAATTATGGTTTTGTTTTACATCTTGCATATCATTGTATTTTCAAGTCTAAAATTGGTGGTGAACCCCTCATTAGATCACATTCATTCTTTAGGAAAACCCTCTTGCAAGATCTCTTTATCCTTCACAAAGATATCTCAAGGGTTCATTCTTTAGTGAAGTGTCTGAAGATTTTCCCTTTTCCTTTTAGGTCCAAAACCCTAGAGGTGAAACAAGAGACACCAATTTTCATCATTTCATTTTAGTGAACCTACATTTAGACCATCATAATTCTCATTTGGAGTGCATTTTCATCCTAGATTTATCATGCATTAACATTGCATTAGGATTTGCATCGGTTAATTTGCATTCCAGGGTTTCAAGTTTTGCATTAGTGAAAGCTCATTTAGCTTGCATTTTTGCACTTAATTTCATTCAAAACCATTAAAATTCTACATTTGCATCTCAGAAATAGATCTAAAAACATAAAAAGCATAAAATCCAATTCAAAAATCTTGAAAATTTTGAAAAAAACATCCTTGGAACTCATTCACCACCTTGGGAAAATCAAACCCATTGCACATTTTGCATTACATTTTCTAGAATTTACAGTTACATTTATGAGTTTCTATTTCCTATTTTTATCATTCTATTTTAGTTTATAGACCTTTTGCATCTAGTTTAAATTCATCCTCTGCCATTCCTTTAATCAAAATTGCAGTTACAACAATTCATTTCACATTGTTGCATAGTTTACAATCTAAATTTTGCATCATGGATATATGTGCTTTAGCAAGCTTTGTATACCATTAAAGTCCTTAGTGGATGTGTCAAGTTGTGCTTTTGGAAATGATCCCAATGAAATTGAACTCAATCATGCTCACTCAAATCATAATGCATGTCATCCTTGTGATGTTGACATCATGGGAGAAGATAATGAAAGCATGAATAAGTTCCTAAATGATAGTCTTAGCAACCTTGAAGCTAACCCATCCTTTTATCCATCCATGAAACAACCAAATACCCCTATGATACAACCTCTTGAGATGTTTGGTTACCTAAATTTTGAAAACAAAGTTGAACCTAAGTTCCCTGTGTTAGAACCCAAATTTTCCATCGAAAACCTATATGATTTTCCTATTTTGAACCTAATATTTCCACTCTCTTTCTCATAAAAAATCATTTATTGCCTTTTACAATGTTAAGAATGGATATTACCCTTGCATTGTTGCCTTATCTTTAGCCTATATAGCTCTTACATGTTACGCCCAATAAAATCATTTTCCTACCTTTTCCATAAAAAATCATTTTCCCCCATCCATAGCGCTTAAAAAGGCTTTTACCGCCATACCGCTACCATTTTAAAAACATTTAACACCCTCATATCTTACCATTTTACTACGGAATTTTTCAAAGTGGCTTGCGGTATAGCGGTGATGGTTAAGCATAGTCACGATAAAGGCTTACCACTACACTGTGGTCAATCAGAATATACACCGTGGTAGCACAGTAAATAGTCAGCATTGGTTAAGCGGTGAATGAAGACATGTGGTGGATAGGTAGCATGGCGGTCAATGAGCAGTTACCGCTCAACCGTAGGGGGTTCTAATAGAGACTGCAGTGACTACGGTGGATGGTGACCAAAATAACACGGTGACAAGAAAGCAAAGTGGAGGTGATAGAAAATTCTAGACACCACAATACCGTGGGATGGGCAGATGGAGCCCGTGGTTGAGCGATAGGAAGGAGAAGACCATGATGGTTAAGACCTCCATACCACTGGGGAGAGAGATAGTGATTGTGGTAAGGCGGTGGGAGAAAATTCAAATACTGTGCAACCGCCAATAGGTAAAATGCAAACCGCGGTAAGGCGGTAAACAATGGAGATAACCGTGGCGGTAAGGAAAAGGAAGGTCGTGGCAGCACAGTCAAATTCAAACACCGTGATACTATGGGGAGTTAGTGTGAAGCTAGTGGTGGAGTGGTAAATGAAATAAAAGCTATGGGGAAGTAAAATATAAAGAGAGGTAGTGCACAAATGAGAATATTAGAAGTGTGACTATAGTTAAAATATTTAATTTGCCGATAAGGCAACTCAATTAAATATTTTAATTTCTGCCAATGGATTTAAACAGTTGTAATAGGAAATTGAAGGGTCACAACCCTTGATATGTACTGTATAAATGTATTGAAAAATTTGTTAGGAACGAGGATGGTAGTAAGAGGAAGGACAGTAGTTAGAATAGTTAGATTTTTGCAGAAAATGAAGACTAGGAATGTAAACAATGAAAGACTTTCTTGAAGCAGAATCAATGGATGAAATATTTTAAAATTGGTGAAATCCTTTCTGTGCTCCATTGTCATGTGTATTAATTCACATTTTTTATTTGGTTGTCTCCAAATGGAGTTCTTTTAAATCATTGAAATCAGTATATCAAGTATATTTCTGGTTTGTCAAAATGTATTCCCATTTTGTGTGATTTAATTAACTGGTGTCTGCAAGTTAGAATTAAATTTTTTTAAATAAGTCACAGTGATTTTAGGATTTCTTTTGGATGGTTAAAGAAGAGCCTGGTAAGAAATTATTCCAACACAATTTATGCAAGTCATAAATTTAGTGAAGTTATATGTGAGTCATAGAATTTCAAAGTGCCTAGTAGCTTGAATTAAGCCAGAGAGAGAAACACATACAATTTTTGATTTTTGACTCCATTACCCATGTGGATAGAAGGCACTAATCTATCACAACCCAGATGTTAAAATTCATAATAAACAACATATTAAAAATCTTTCTTTTGTGCAATAGGAGTATTTGTAGTGATTTTATCTATCCACTTCCATTTTCTATTGTGAATAGATTGTTTGAGCAGAAATATATTTTAAATCTGCATTATTCACATAAGTGCACCCACCTAGGTTTAGCAGAGCCTGAAGAGAAGAAGGTTCAATTATGTTAATTGGCCTTGCATGTTGGCCAAAAATGTTGTGAGAGCTTGGAAACCTCTCGTGGTTCAAACCTGCATTTTGAGACCCAATAGTTTGGTGAATCCACTGGGGAACTATACTAAATAAAGGTTTTTCAGCCTATCCATTTATAGATTCAACAAAGTTTTACATTTTTTTTTGGAGATTCCACTGGGGCAAACCAAAACAATCCATTTCATTTTCCTACTTTTTGGAAAAGTAGGTGGTGACTCTTTTTCATTTGATAAATAATGCATAGATATTATGGAATAGTAACACTTGGTCAATTTTATTGTCAAAGATGGTAGAAGAAGAAAGAAGACAACATTCAATAAAAAAGTTGAAAGAATTGGAGCAGAAAACACTACAATGGAAACAAAAGATACTACAAGTGAACCTGTGACTGTTGCAGTTGGGAGTCAAATGTGCTACAAATACATCACCAAACAGGCCATCAAGCAGTGAGACTAAATACAAAAATCCCAGTAGATCTTGGACACCACAAGTGCCCCATGATGCAACTGATAACTTTGCTAATAAAGGTAATGTACTCTATTCACAGCAAAACACTTTTGATGAGTATATTCAAATTCAAGAGAGAGGTAAAAATCTTGTGGATGCTTTTTTTGACATAAGGAGATATGAGGGAGAATCTATGAGTTCTTTATACAACAGGATGATAGACATCTGTATGCAATTACCTCCTCATTATAGGCTTACAAGATGCACATTTGTTGCACAATTTCGAAGAGAATCAGAGCATGGATGAGTTTATTGGTCAGAGTCATCAAAATAGTGTGCCTTTGATGTAGTGAATAAATTTATTGATTCCATACTTGGGACAAGGTATATGGATACTAGAAACAATAAATATAATAGTGATATCATGGATGATCAAACAATGCAACAAACAAATGAAGTATGTGCCACTGGGATTTCTGATCACAACTTTTCAGATTTGGAAGATGATGAAAATATAGAAGAGATCAGTGAAGAAGAACTTGTGAATTTTGATCTACAAGCGGGTCATTATTGTAGTTCTTATGGAGATCAAGAAGAGTAAGAAATAGTAGAAGATATGGAAGTAGAAACATGTTCACTTAGCAGTTAGAAAATTTCAGATTTACTGACTCTTGAATACCAAAAATATGCACACAAAGATGATTCTAAATTTTTGTGTCCAAAATACATTTGCTTTGACAGTGAAAGTACTATGTGTAATAATTCAAATGACTCCATGTGCATTTCTCAGAGTGATGAATTATTTGAAGCTGATCAAGAATCCTTGTCTGTCCAAGAAGAGGTATGTGACTTGAACATTTTTTGTCTACAAGAGAAAGATGTTGGTTTGCATGTCATTGATGATGAGTGTTCAACATTTGTTGATTCAAGTATTTATAAGGATGACTGTATGAATCAAATGTATGTGTCAATGCCAACTGGTGATAGGAAAGAAATGGAAAGTGTTTTTGATTTGACTGTTTCAGAAGATGTTGTCAAGACTGAATTTTTTGATTTCCATGAGAAGCATTTAGATTTTCAGGTCCCAGTACAGCTGCTAGATCATTCAACAATATATGATAATTAGCAAGCCTATGAATGTTTTGTTGAATGTGGATACACTTTGTATGCTGAAGATGACAAAGATTTGTCATATGATAATAAGAATGATAAGATGCAAAGTGGTGAAATGAATACGAGTTAGGTTGAATACAATGATTTCCTGAAAGCTTTTAATAACAATGTGTGTTGCAGGGTAGGTGGAATGGATAGCTTCAAAATTTACCTGATGAACTATAATTAGAACAAATTTTATGACAGAGGAAAGTGCAGGTTTTTCCTTTTGGGTGGCCTAGGGCCATCCTTTATAGTTTGATTTTTGAACCATAGAAGACACAGAGGATTAAGGATTGCCAGTTTATGGACAATTCCTAACAAACCTCTTTAAACATTCATTTCTATGCACAGTAGTTTATAAATTTTGAAGGGGCTAGGACTTGCCAGTACATGGACATTCTCAGAAGTTCCCTTGTTGAAAACTATGTTTTCTTTCCATGTATAGTAGTGTAGGGTTTTTCCATCCTCCATTTTCCATCTCTCCTTTTTCCATCCTTTGCTTGGTCTTCTCTCCTAGTAGTATATGGATTCTTGCAGTGACTTGAAAAATCACTCATCCCCAACAAGAGCCACTATTAGAACCCAAATTTTCCATCGAAAACCTATATGATTTTCCCATTTTGAACATAATATTTCCACTATCTTTCTCATAAAAAATCATTTACTACCTTTTACAATGCTAAGAATGGATGTTACCCTTACATCATTGCCTTATCTGTAGCCTATATAGCACTTACATGGTACCCCCTTTAAAAACATTTTCCCCCATCCATAGTGCTAAAAAAGGATTTTACCGCCATACCACTACCATTTTTAAAACCTTTAACGCCCTCCTATCTTACCATTTTACCATGGCCTTTTTCAAAGTGGCTCATGGTATAGTGGTGACGATTAAGCATAGTCACGATAAAAGCTTACCCCTACACTGCAGTCAGTTAGAATATACACTGTGGTAGCACGGTAAATAATTAATAGTGGTAAAGTAGTGAACAAAGATATGTGGTGGACAGGCAGCATGGTGGTCAGTGAGCAGTTACCACTCAACCGCATGGGGTTCTAACGGGGACTGCGGTGACTGCGGTGGACAGAGACCATGGTAACCTGGTGATAGGAAAGCAACGTGGAGGTGACATAAAATGCTAGACTCTGTGATACCGTGGGATGGGGAGATGGAGCCCGGGGTTGAGAGGTAGGAAGGAGAAGACCATGATGGTTAAAACTGCCATACCATTGGGGAGAGAGATAGTGACCACAGTAAGGCAGTGGGAGAAAATTCAAAGACCACGCAATCGCCAATAGGTAAAATGTAGACCGCAGTAAGGTGGTAAATAGTGGAGATGACCGTGGTGGTAAGGAAAAGGAAGGTCATGGCAATGCAGTCAAAGTCAAACACCGTGATACCACGACGAGCCAATGTGACGGTGGAGCGGTAAATGAAATAAAAGCTACGAGGAAGTAAAATATAAAGAGAGGCAGTGCGGAAATGAGAATAGTAAAAGTGTGACTATAGTTAAAATATTTAATTTTCCAATAAGGCAACTCAATTAAATATTTTAATTTCTGCCAACGGATTTAAATGGTTGTAACAATAAATTGAAGGGTCACGACCCTTGAGATGTACTATATAAATGTATTAAAAAATCTATTAGGAAGGAGGATGGTAGTAAGAGTAAGGACAGTAGTTAGAATAGTCGGATTTTTTCAAAAAATGAAGACTGGAAATGTAAACAATGATAGAATTTCTTGAAGCAGAATCAATGGATGAAATATTTTAAAATTGGTGAAATCCATTATGTCCTCAGTTGTCATGTGTATTAATTCACATTTTTTATCTAGTTGTCTCCAACTTGAGGTCTTTTATCATTTAAATTAGTATATCAAGTATATTTCTGATTTGTCAAAATGTATTCTCATTTTGTGTGATTTAATTAACTAGTGTTTGCAAGTCATAATTAAATTATTTTAAATAAGTCACACTGATTTTAGGATTCCTTTTGGATTGTTAAAGAAGATCCTGGTAAGAAAGTATTCTAGCATAATTTATGTAAGTCATAAATTTAGTGAATATATATGCCAGTCATAGAATTTCAAAGTGCCTAGCAACTTGAATTAAGCCAGAGAGGGAAACACATACAATTTTTGATTTTTGACTCCATTTCCCATGTGGATAGAAGGCACTGATCTATCACAACCTAGATGATAAAATTCATAATAAATAACATATTCAGAATATTTATTTTGTGCAGTAGGAGTAGTTGTAGTGATTTTATCTATCCACTTCCATTTTCCATTGTGAATAGATTGTTTGAGTAGGAAATATATTTTAAATATTTATTATTCACATAGGTGCACCCACCTAGGTTTAGCAGAGCCTAAAGAGTAGAAGGTTCAATTATGTTAATTGGCCTTGTACATTGGCCAATTTTTTTGTGAGAGCTTGCCAACCTCTCATGGTTCAAACTTGTTTTTTTGAGACCCAACACCCTACAATAGGTGAACGTAGTTCCTCCAAACAAGAAAACACTATTGACCATTTTATGATAAAAAAGTAGTAAACACTCCCAACAATATTGACGAAACTTATGGAAAAGGATTCACAATCTTCAATAAACAAGGATGTGATACAACAAGTGAACATGAGATTCATCATATCCTAGAACAAATACCTAAGGCTTAGCATATGAAGATCCCCCTAAGGATTCCTAAATAATACCTAAGGCTTCATAGTGATGCTACGGTGATCTTTGATTCCCCTCCCAATATGAATGTCCTTCTTCCTAAAGAACAACCAATTATTCATAACAATGACAAGGATAATAGGACCACCTTAGGTTCTCTTCCCACTACTGAATTTGACCTCGATTTCTGATGGCCATTCGTCAGCCTTTCGACGCTGTTTTGTCGGCCAACTGAAGAATCACAAAAATCAGTGCCATCGCTCAATTTTCATCTATAATCCAACAGACTGCAAAATTTTGCACTCATGATGCACACTCATTGGAACCGCAATGCCCACATCGTCGATCAGGCAATGAGTAGTGGTAGAAGTATGGGCAACGTACTTCCACTAAAGCATTGGAGCAATGACATACGTTCGTCGGAACTACAATGACAATTTCATCTATCTAACGACATAGAGGATGCAGAACACAGGTGGCATTCCTTTGCAAAAACATTAGATTAACAACAAAAGTTTGTCACCATTATGATGAAATTTTTGACATATTCCAAATATCAGTGAGAGATCAAGACTATTACAGTGATTAAAATTGCCTGACATATTATATCAGGAGGACTGGACTTTGGTCTCAGCAATAAAGTTTCATCGACGAGATACAAATCTTGTGTCATCGATGAACCACGAGTGAAGCATATCGGCAAGACATATACCATCGGAGTAAGTTCTGAATGTCTACTCGACCTGCTATCGGACATCGATAAGCATACATTAGCAAGTGTCTTAGTGACATACTTTCGATTGAAATAGCGACAGAAGTTCGTCGAACTCGCAACGAAATTGGCAAGTCATTCCGATGAAAGTTCATCAAATACATTGCAAATTTGTTGGACGCTTTTTGAGGTTTATCGCAAAAGCGACGAAATAATGCAATTTAAAAAAAAAAAACATCTATTCATTGAAATGTAGGCATATCGGTGAAAGATCAAGACTATTATAGTGATCAAAATTTCCTGAGAGGATATTTCAGGAGGATTGGATTGTGGTCTCAACGATGACAATTCATTGGTGAGATACACATCTTGTCTCATCGACAAAGCACGAGGGAAGCATATCGGCAAGACATATACCATCGGAGTAAGTTAGGAATGTCTACCCAACCCGGAATGTGACACCGATAAGATTACATTGGAAAGATTCTTGGCGACATAGCACATATCAGTGAAAGATCAAGACTGTCGCAACGATCAGAATTGCCTGAGAAGATATATTGGGAGGATTGGCCTATGCTCTCAATGATGAATATTCATCGGTGAGATAATCATCTTGTCTCATCAATGAAGCATGAAGGAAGCATGCCAGATAGATTGGAAGACTTCATTATGAAAAATTAGATCACAAATGATTAACCCTGTTTGGACAAATGCAATGACATTAGTGTCAAGAGTTAGGAGGCCATTCAACTTTGCATTTCAATAGATTTATTGTATGCATTGAGTAAGTGTTTACAAGGTAGAAAAAGGACAATCATATGACTATTTAAAATATCAAACATGTCAGTTGTTGTGTTTAATTAGGCTTACAGAGGCAGGGATTTATCATTTTTTGCATACATCTACAGTCCAAGCTCTAGGCTTGCATTATTTGGTTACTATGTATGAGAAATGAGCAATGAATAATTGTAGAATATGGAGGCTATGGATGATATTATGATGGCCACAGTTGATTTTGATCAAAAATTGGAGAAAAATATAAAACCTATGATGAGTCATGAGATCAAGGGGACTGTCATGGACAACAAGCACAACCTATGAACTGGATTCTACTTTTTCTAAAAATGAAAAAAACAAACTAGTGAATATTAAACTACACACTAGAATCTAAATCTATGGAAACTGAAAAATTTGGTGAGAAAGAGTACCTGCAATGCATCTTGGATACTTAGCTAGTGTACTAAAAAATAGGATTGCAAACCCAAAATTATTCTCACTCTGGAAATTCAATAGAAAAATACAGAATGTTATCCTAGATACTTAGCTCTTAGACATTCAATAAAACAATATGAGCATGGTTATGAATGGTTTTACCTGGTCCCACTCTTGATCTCCATGTTTGAGAGCCTTCTCTGTAAGACCCCATGAATCCACTTTGTTCCATTGCTGCCAAAAGAGATATTAATGTGTAAACAAGGAGCCACATTTAGATAAACTGGTTGTTGATTTCTTATAAGAAATTTAGAGACTACAAAAAGAAGATACCTGTTGGGATCATGTGGGATTCCTAGAGAAATCACTGCAATATGGCCTCAAGTAGCAATGAAAAACTTTGGATTAGCTTCATAGTAAATCCTAACAACATGACATTGAAAGTTGCTAAGGTATTGGGTCCTCTCCCCTAGATTAAATTAAGGAAAACATTATTGTAAACACAATATGTATAGTAGAATATGAATGTAAAAGAAACTGGATATTAGAGAAACATAAATGTAAATAAAAGTAGTGTAAGCAGAAAACGAATCTAAATTGGTGTTGAACAAATAAAATCATACCCAATTAGCATTAAGTTATACTGACCTTGTACTCATTGCCATTTTCAATCTTGAAGGTTACTTTGATGCCTTCTGCATAAACTCTTCGGCCACGAGGCAAGAGAAGACGGGAAAACCAAGTGTATATTGACGACTTCCTCACAATCAAAAAGAAAGAAGCAACCAGTCAACCATATTAGAATAGAATAATCTTATGAATTGATTTTATTTTTTTACTGGCTAATGGATAGTGGACCTAGCTCTCTTGAATTGAGATACTACTAAGATGTGTTAACTGGTGATTTTAGACTACCGATATTCTGCTTCAATCTCTATAAGTTACTTTTGTCTTAAATATATTCAAGATAACTCTACAAAAAAATTCCCTGATCTGTTAGAAATTATGCTGATTATTTTGTTAATACTTCTCCATTTTGATATTTTCTTTAAAAAATTCATAGAAATATATGTAATGCCATATTTGAAACTTACATATTTTAATTTTACTAGTTCTGTAATTATAGTATATGATTCCAACAATTATGAAATGCATGGGAAATATACTGGATGAATGAAGTAAACTATGCAATTGGTAGGTGTAAAGCCAAATTCCTTATCCCTTTCCAGCATCCTTCTTGCCTATTTTAAAACATGTGCTTTGGAACAAAGCATGAAAATCCATCTAAGTATAATGAAAAGGAGATTTTTGTCAGATATTATATTATAGTAAGTTGAATGAATGTAAGTAGAGATATTTTAGCATACCTGCAGATGGTACAAAATTTCATGGTTAAGTGGAAGCCTCCCATCAACAACAAGATCCAAATATCCATGTATCTATCTCAATCGAGCCTCTAAACCCTTCAGAGCTGTCAAATTTTCCACTAACCTGTTATGCACAAAAGTCAAATTTTAGAGACCACTAAAAACAAATAAAAAACATTACATTTGAAACCAAATCCACACACAACACAATGTTCATAGTGAAAAGTTAGCACTTTCTTTCATCTTTGCATATTGATTTGATGCTTCAAACGATGCATTTCTTATATTGAAAAGTGCATTACTTACCTTATTGAGCTTCTCTTTGTTTTGAGAATAGTTTAATATTCTCTACTTAACAGGGCCAACCACATGAAGGTGGAAGCTCATTTGGCCCCTCCCCCCCCTCACATCACTCTCAATTCCCCATACCCGATCATATAACATTAATCATTCATTCATCCATTAATAACATATAACATTCATTCATTCATCCATTAATAACATATATACACATTATTAACATATTCATTCATTCATTCATTTAACATTCATTCACATTCATTTTTTCAGTTTTTACATATTATCAAAAATATGGTTGTCATAATATGATTACAATCACTTTTTTTTTGTTTCTTTTTTACAACTAAAAAAAGTTGAAGTGGAATATCGTTTTCAAAATCATATATCCCCCCTTCATTTGTTTTGAGCTCTTCTCATGATCTTAATGTATGCCTAGTCGTGTACTCACAATGTGGATGCCACTGTAGGGGGGTTCTACTGCAATAGCAAAGAAATGTTAAATTGATATGTTTTATTATTATTGTTACACGTATTTCATTAATTAAAATAACATCAAAGTGGTGATCTTTACCTAATTGGGCCACATCATGTTCCTGATATTGTCTTATAGCCTCATGTTGAACACCCTCTAAATCTTGATCTAGAGTTGAAACACGAAATATTACATTAATTAATACACCAATTGCAATTAAATATGTTTAAAAGAACATTAGAGTGGTCCTCTTTACCTGATGGAGCCACATCATGTTCTTGATCTTGTCTAGCCTGATCATGATCAAAATGTTGATCACACTCTACATGCTCTAAAATTGAAACATGAAAGGTTACATTGATTAATACACCAAATGCAATTAAAGATGTTTAATTGTATTAATCCATACTACATTTTGTATAGAACATGAATACATCCAGTAGTGGGATGCACACCATGACCTTCATCTACAGGTTGTGCTCCACCCTCACCAGGCTGCATTCCAATGTCATGTGCAGTATTATCATTGCTTATCTGTGTAAAATAAATAGGCACATTATTATGGTGGAAATTAATATTGAATATATTGCACAAGTATTCAATTTGAAATAAACTTTATTGAGTTTATTTACCTGCGTGTTGGTGTAGTGGAAGACTGTGTTTGCCCAATTGAGACTCTTAGGTGTTCAGTCAGGGCTCCATAGCCTTGGTGGAAGGAAATCTTTAGGTCCTCTTCTATGGACACTCTGTTGAAATCACAGCCCTGCATTTTTACATGTGATCATGAATTTTTCTTCTATGGTGTGATAAAACCAAAATTTTTTGCAATTTATTATTTGGATGCAATATTTCATTTATTGATACTTACAAAACATGCGGCTAATTTCATATAACCACCAGAGCCAAGTTAGTGTTTCCCATGTTTTTCTAGTCTTGCCTTTGTTGCCTTCGATGTGTCAGGCATCCTATGAAAAATTTGAAATACATTAGATTATGTAAAAAGAAAGAGTAATCAGTATATAATTAAATTGTTGATAGTATCACATACCTTCCTTGGCCCGATGGTGTCTCTCCTTTTTTATTTTCAACCTTCTCCTTTCCATCTGACACCAAGTCCTTCCACCCCCTCTCTGGAATCATAGGGGGATGCTCATACTTTCTATTCTTTTGTAAATGTGACCTATATTGGTCCCTCACATACTTTAGATAGGTACCAGCTTCCTTAAGGACCTTGGTTTGGTTGAATGTTTTATCACCGAACAACACAACTAAACGGTTAAGGAGCTCATCTTTTAAATCTTGATTTTGGGCATTACACCATGTACGTATGGTGGGCCCAAAGAGCTCCAATGTAAGATCACTTAGATGTTTATAAAAAACATCATTTCCTTCAAAATGATCATGGGATCATTAGTATATAAAGAGTGATCAATAAGTGAATTTCAATTGGATTATATATAATAATAATTAAAACATTTTAAAGTACCTGGGACCTTCTCTATCTTTATGGGAAGGAAATCCTCGGTCACCACAAATGTGATCGGCAATGTTCCCATACTAGTAATATGGGAAGATCCAAGAAATGCTACTAAAACATCACCAGTATTAGCGGCCTCTATATCAACAGGTACTGACACATGTAGTGGCATGTGTTCAATGCCAAATGGTGCACTATAGAATTCGTACATGGTACGTGTTTCCAACATTTCAGTCGACAATATAGGCATGGATGATGGGGTCAGATGATGTGTTGTATGCGCAGTAAGATCGAGATTGACACTTGTACTAACCCCTACTTCCCGAGCAACACTTGCAGTACCTTGATCATGGCTAGCAGCATGATGAGGACGCAAATAATCCTGTAAAAACAACACATATTTTAGTTCATGACATAAAAGAGTACAAAATATAAAACCATGAATGAACTTATGTTATAATTAAAGATCTCATGACAGCTTACTTGTAATTTATATGCTCTCTCAAACAATATTTTAACCCTTTCTCTTATCTCATCTGTTTGAGGCACTATGAATACCAACTTAAGGATTTCTTCATTGCATTTTTTTTGGGCCTTCCTCATCATATCCACAGGGTTTGCAGAAAATGCAATGTCATCATCACATAATAGTGACTTCACCTCCATATGGATGCTCTCAAGTACTATTGGTTCCTTTCCCCAATCAACCAACTGTAATAGGATTATTAAAAACATTATCGAAATTAACCCAATAAACTCATGAAAAAAACATAATAATAAAACATTTTTGTCGTATCTAATTTGTACAATTACAATGAGGTAAACCTATCAGATAGAAACACTTGAAGATGGATCATGATCTGTGCTCTGGGCCAAAGCCTTCCTCCTATGATCAATGTCCCACTGTGACAAAAATAAAATATAAAAAACATTACCGAAATGAAACCAATAGACTTACGAAAAAAAACGTAATAATAAAATGGTATATTGGAGTCATTAATTGGAGGTTGGGTAAAATGGTATATAGTACATACCACCCCCATATTAATTTTGTTTGTATCTAAGTGATTTAAATTGTAATTGATTAGAAACTCTTCCCCTACATTTATTGATTTTATTGCACATACGAATACATGGTTTCCCTCTCGTGCGTCGAATGTACAATTGGGTTGCTTATTTGTTGACCCAGGTCATGTACTATTTATAAACCCTACAATATTCCCTGATGCTTTTGGCCTCCCATCAATGTACCTAGCCACTCCATTATTTTGATCCTTATCTTTTAGTTTTATATAATTTTTTGATAGTGCATACCTACGCATACTTCATGTATATTGAACCAGCTCCATCCAATATTTGTAACTGTAACAAGGTCCAACATACTCCATCAACTCAATAACTTTTTTGTAACAAACCTTTATGTCATCCATGCAAAATAGGCCCAAACCATGTAATGACGATGGTTCTATGTGATATATCCTCTCGTTGACACAAAGATTAGTGTTTATTGGAGGAATTTCCTTGGGTACCCATTGTTTCCATAGATTTTTGTACCTTAAGGGCACCTCGATGTCGCTTATGCTCTCATCATCATAAGAAAATGACCCCCCTTTAGGAAGAAAAAATTCCATGAGTTTACAGAAATTTCTTCTAATCTTTTGACCTCTAGTTGATCTCCCTCTTTTAGACCTACTACATGTCTCGCTTTCCCCTTCTCTTCCTGAATTTCCCTTGCTCGAGGAAGAAAAATATGACAAATACCTATTTGGTGGTACCTACACTCATAAGGATGTTGGATGAAGTTCTTTCATGGTGATGTGATCAGAAGGTGACATTATGATTAATCTATCATTTCATCGCTAGAATTTGATAGGTTATAAGGTAATCAAGTCTTGATAGATTGCAATTTATTGTTACTACCATCCAAATGTGTCCATCACAAATAAAATCTACTTAAAGTTTTAACTCCCAAACTTTGTAACAAGTGTTAAATGTGACTATGGTCCACCAGTTACATAACCAAGGCATCAAATGTATTCTCTAATTGTAATGAAAGGACTTTTTCTCTTCATTTAAGTAAACAAACTTGAAGGGAAACACCACCAAGTGGTTTATTGGACACCTACATGACTAAAAATAGCAGAAAATTTATATTTAATTTCCATATGTCTAAGTGGTTAATGGGGAGGGAGTGTGTACTAGGCCTGGTAAATTCATCATAAGTTTATGCTTTGGCAATAAAAATTATTTAAGTCATCTTAAATCTTCCTATGTCTAATTTCTAGGAGACTTTTGATATGTTTTAAGGTAGGATGAGTGCTCGCATCAATGTTCTAGTTCTGTATGACAAGGTTTTAACATCTTCAAATAGTGAAAGTTAGTGCTCATAATCATTTGAAACAACAATATTTTGATTATGTATGATGGTAGGGTTTGATAACTTAAAATAATTGGCTACCCAACAAACTTAAAGTTAAAATAAACTTTTTTAGTTTAAGGGGTTAGCACTTTCTTTCATCTTTGCATATTGGTTTGATGCTTCAAACGATGCATTTTTTATCCCACTTCTATCATATTGTATTCCCATCCCATTGCAATTGTTGGAGGAGTTGATACCAAAATTTCATATCAGATACCACGTTCTTGAAGCAATTTTATGTGTTTTTACAAATTTTCTGAAGTTCTTTTGTGTTGTATGGATCCATACAAGTTTGAAATGCTCTGAGATCATTGGTGTAGATAAATATATGTGTTCTCTTTTATTTTCATTTGTTTTGATGTTCTCAATGACTGTTTTATGGGAGAAAACAATCAAATATAGGGGCTTCCCTATTGTGCCTATGTAAGGGTTTGAGGGCTAAATAGAAATGACATCCAGCAATCCACCCACTGTCTTGGAACTGTAACTCGGTGAATTGGTGTGCATCATGGTGGATTTGATGGAGTTTCAAATCTTGTTCTATGAATTCCATTTATGTTTTGCCCTTGTCTTCTCTTGTTACATTGTTTGGGAGGAACCTAAGCTTGGGTTTTACCTTGGCTTTCATAAAAATCCTAATGTTCCATGTAAAACCTTGGGTGAGATATATTCAGCCGTTACCTTTTTGAAGTGGGTATTAAAATTACTTATGTCTCATTGCTTCTTCTAGGTCAGGCCGCTTTTTATAAATTGAGTTAAATATTTTTCCTAACTTTTTTACTTCCTAAGTTTAGGTTGGCCCATGCCCTATGTTACTGATATTAGCCCAAACCTAAGGGGAGGGTTAATAATCAAAAGAGCTTTTGAAACTTCAACTACAAAAGCTACAAACTTGATTGTAAATGTGGCCAAATTGGCACAAAAGACAACTAAAAGAGAAGAAGCCGAGAAGAAAATTTTGATGGAGAAGTATAAAAGTTCATTGCATTTAGGGGTCTGTTAAAGCAAGAAACTTGGCATTGAATTGATACCCTAAGGCTAATAGGGGCAATTTTCTCATGAATTTTTGGTTGTTAAGTCAGGGTTTATCAATTTGATGGATATGCTGGTAGAGTCATGGTGACACTGTTTGATGGTCCAATCTCTACTTCGAAAAAAAAATATCTCTAACAATTCTAAGAGCTATAATGGGATGAAATTAAAGGAACCTTCATATGAAGCATCTTATAATTAAGGACCTTTGAATTAAGGTCTTCATTTGAAGGTCCTTCATGCCAAGGTTCCTTTTATAAAGCATTTTGGACATGAAATATTTAGAATAAAAAATACCTTCATTTGAAAGTATTGACATGAAATCATTTTTGAATGAAGGTTCTTCATTCAAAGGTCATGACGACATCACCTTCAAATGAAGGTTCTTCATTCAACTAGTATTTTGTAATTTTGAATGTGTGATAATAATTTAGGTTTAAAAATAAATCCATTTGAGCCTTTTATAAATGAAAGGACATTTGATGCAATCATATGAATTGTCAAACTTTTAACTTAATAGTAAGGGCATCATGAGTAGTTTGTTGGGCCCATTCAAAAATCTCCGATGCAAGGATTGAATCGTCTAGAATGTATCTATTATCAATAAAGCCAATTTGTTTACCTCTATGACTATATCTCAAGCAATAGGTTTTATTGTGATGGCAATGATATTGACAAGGATTTTGTAATATAGGTGTTGAGAAGCATAATTGGCCACCATCCTAGGAAAGATTCTTCATTCTCACTTTTAGGTGTTAAAATTTAACAATATGTAGATTGATGAAAGAGCTGAAAGAGCCTTTCTCCATGTTATCCAAGTACACATAGCAGCGGTCTTCTCTTATACGGTTGGACATGATTTCAAGAACTTAGCTAGGAATTATTCATTTAACCTAAGGTTTTCTCATAATGCCATCATTGGAAAAGTATGATCAAATTCTTCTATTATGAAGAATTGGTCTATGTGCCTCTAGTAATCACTATAAAAATGTGAAAGACTAAGCTATTTTATTTTTTGTCTTATCTTATACCATTTTATGATAATGGGGGGCCAATGTACGAGAAGATCTTTGGAAACTAGGCATAAAAATTGCAGGTTAAAGAGAATGGGGGTGCCAAACTTATAGTACTCATTTTCCCTTGCTTGTTGATTTTCCCTGAGTGCCCTCAACCTCATCCTCGGTGCTGGTATTGACCTTGTTTTAGCTCCAAACTCTTCCATGGAGCTGGTATTGACCTTTTTTTCACTCCTCCAAACTCTTCCTCAACACTAGTATTGACCTTTCACTTCTCCAAATTTGATGAGCTACAACCTAGTTTCATTAGGTTTTAGAGTATGTTAATTAAATTTAAAATTATGGCATCATTTAGATTAGTGAATATAAAGCAAGAAAATCCTATTATAGTCATGAGGGAAATAATAAAACTCATAGGATACTTTGTGAAACCATTTTCCTTGGTTAAAGGGAGGCCATAAAATATACCTTTGGATTTTTTCAATCTTCAAATATGAGGATTTGCAAGGTTCTTAGCAACATGAGTAATGGAAATGTGTGCAACAAGAATTTTTGAACACACATGGAATCTCCTTGCCAAAGAAAGGGGTTTCATAATTTAATATGATAATTTTTCTCAGCTCTAGAAATGATATGTTTCCTTAAAGAGAAAGAATAAGCCTAAAAGGTAAAGGAGATGCTTAGGAATCTCAACACTTCCTTATGATCAACCCCCTTCTATCCATAGGAATTGAACCAATTTGACTTGGATAAGAAGGATTTCCTATAACATTGAGTTTTATGCCACTATATATTTGACCTTAAAGCTTTCCATAAAATATCTAGGCATTGAATATCCTAAATAATGTCACGTTTGTCCTCCAAGAGAGTGAGAAAGGAGTCATTAGAAAAATGACCATTGAATAGTTGGGCTATAGAGTTATGAAAATTAGCACCTTTAATAAGGTTTCATGAAATACTATTAGCCAAAAGATATCCAAAGGCTTCCATATAAAACACACATAAAGTAGGAGCTAGGGGAAAAACATGAAAAATTGAATGAAAACACCCAAAATCCTCAAATTTATATCCATTCATGGTAATACAAGTATAACCATCATAACCTTTTTTTGAAAAAAGTAAAAAAAGATTGAGGAACAAATCCTAGATGACATAACTAGTCCAATTCAACACTAGAGGTAGCAAGAGATTAATGAAATTACCACAAGTTTTAAGTAGAAGTAAACTGCCATTTTCAAGGTTTAATGCTAGTATGAAATTGTTACGAGCTAAATGGAAAGAAAATTAGAAAATTGTAACCAACATTTAAGTGGAAATAATTAGAAAATTGTAACCACACTTTTTGCATGGTTGAACCAATTTAAACATTCAACCAAAGGTGATAGTAAGAAAATTAAAATGCACCTTTATGAAATATTTAGTCTAAGAGCCAAATTTGGATGGAAAAGTTAGTAAGAAGTAGTGTCGAAAGTGAAAAATTAATCATGAAATCATGGCCAATAGCGCATACAAAATATATTGGAAAAGTCAAGAGAACTTATATCTGCACACAAACACACTCAAAATAATAATTATATCATACAGTTCATTTGGGAATATATTACAATATGGCTTTTACAAAGCCTTTCAAATATACCTTCCCATTTGAACTACTATCTTATAAGAATATAACTAATTATTTAATAATAGAAATAAACAAGTTAGTAAGCTGAATTTATTAATGTTAATCTTAATATTCCAACACCCTCCCTTACGTTTTACATTCCTCACAACAAAACATGTTGATTTCAGAAACAATATATATATATAGGCTAAGCTAACATCATTTGATTTTTCTTTAAGTTCTCCCTCAAGAACATCATTGGATCTAGTTATACAAGTCCACACTATGTGATCCTTTTTCTTACAATAATAACATTCATTTTTATTTTTTAATTATTATTACCTCATGAGTATAATAAATTCTCATGTTGAGAATCAACTTTTAAATCTTTTCCATTGTTCTTTTTTCTTCGCCTAATAGGGCCAAAATCACATCTTCTTGTGTTTGAGAAGTTATTGGACTAAGCATAGAAATAACATTGTTGCATTTTCAAACTATTTAACAAAATATCCTTAGCATCTACATCATCTAATAGAGCCTTGACTTCTACCAGTTGTTTAATGAGAGATCTCAAATTTCTTATGTGATTAGACATAGTGATTATATCTCTCATTTTGAATCTAAATAGTTGAAATTAACTATTTTTGCTCCAAATATTTTATTGAAATTATCCCAAATTTCCTATGATGATTTATCTAAATCTATATAATGGAATTTAATGTCAAAAAGGGAAAGACCAATAATATATTTGATTTTATCATCTGTTTTATGTCATTCCATGTAAAGAGCGAAACTCTTTAATTAAAAATATCAACAATACTTTAAATAAATTAATTTATATTCAAAAGAAAGTCGAAACTTCATTCGTTAGACTACATAAAATCCAAACAATTTCAAAACAATGACTTAAAGTTGATAAATAGATTCATAATATTCCCAGCTAAAATTGGTTTTAACTCCAAGTTCCATTTTACGATTGCATTCAAAATTGATTGTGAAGTAATTGTTTCCAAATTGTAAACTGTTGTTTTTGTTTTCAAATTCCATTTTGAACGTATTTTGTTTTCTAATTTTTTTTCCAATAATTTAGAATACAAGTGATTTAAATAAAGAAATAATAAATTGAATAAAATCAATTTTCTCACAATAATATTTAAATTGCCATTTAAAACAAACAGTCTTTTTCACAATTTTGTTCAACAAATGCATAGCCATTAGAATAATTAAAGATTAAACCATTTAATCATGCAAATTACATTCCAATTATTTAATTGGTGTGTGAGATTCCATCATCTCATAAATGTCTAATGGCTAAAATGACTCTACCTGAACAATGTTCTTGCCTACTTTCTCGTTCACCTATTCCTGCATTGACTTGCACTCAATTTCTCATCAGCAATGACAATCCCTGAATTTCATAATAATAAATTCAAAATTATTTCATTTGCATTTAAATTTCAATTTTGATTTCAATTTCAATTTCAATCTGTATAATCATCTAACATAAACATTGAAATTCTCATGATTAATAATCAAATAAAATAATTGATAAAATCAGTACGTGACATCCTTCCCCTCTTGGAAGATACATCATCTCGATGTCTTATTAATCATTTAATAAGCATATAATCTCAATCAATAGAACATATTATCCCAATCAATAACACATAGTATCTCAATAGGTAAAACATAGTATCTCGATCATAATGAAATAGTAACTAACAACATAGTTCTCAAACATATGCATAAACCAATCATAGTAGCATCCACACTATCAAAGTTCAAAACATGTGAATCATAGACCAGAGTATCAAGTATCTCATGCATTAAGCAAATACTAATCTATGAAATCAAATGATAAAAATGATGGTCAATTGTTATAGAATCCTCCCATATAGCACTATCCTCAATATACTGGTCCCACTGGACCTTGTACTGAGTACTATCCTAGTTAATGCTAGTCTATAAGTAGTTGGATTCATGACTTCCGTTACATCAAAGGGTCCCACAAATATTGTAGCCAACTTTGATGATTTCCCAAAATACGTAAGATTTACAAAACATTCATTCTATATAGTAATCTTGTCTTTTCTAGACCTTGCTTCAAGTGTCCTTACTATCACATAGGGAAACCTCATATGCTTCACACATACTTACTCTCCCAAAGAGATTTTTTCTATAAATACATCCAATATATAATAAAAACTATACTTAGTGATCGGAATTCATTGGTCCATCAATTTATCCTTAGTATAACCCAAATGGAAGAGGAATGTTGTTGTATTGTACACTACATCATGGGTCCAATCCTTTCCTTTGAATTTACACTTTTAGAATAACCCAAGTCCATTTGCCACTTTTACATTCATTATCCTTACCATAAAGTAGTTTCCCTTAATTACTTGTCCATCTCGAGCATAACCTTTCTCCTAGACACTTATAAATTTTGATACTACTTGTAACGCCCCGCCACGCAACCCTAGAGGAAGTTGCATTTAACTACTTAAATGGGATAATTTTTTTTTTAAAAGGATAAATAATGAGTAAGTTAATTAGCTAATGCCAAAAACCTCTAAGGTTACGAGACAGAGCTTATATAGAACCTCAACAAAACATGACTACAAACTATGACAATTATTTAATTAATAAATTAACACATACATTCCAAGTAAGATGAAATAACAACAAGCATAAGATAAGTCTTTCGATTTCATTAATCCATTCAATAAACCATAAGGTTACAATCACTCATTCCCCGAATGAGGCAAGTCCAATAAAATAGGGTTACAATTAAAAATTCCACCTCGATAACAAGAGGGGAAATGATTACAAGAATAACAGAAAGGATAACAAGCAAGAACTACAACTAAAACAACCACGAGCTCTCCAACTGGAAGTCTCGTCCACATGAACAAGGAGAAAACGCAATGGAGTAAGGTGCACATTCCACCCAACCAAGTGGAACCTAAAGGTCCAACCCCCGTGCTAGGAGATAGTAACTAGAATCTCTAACCAAGGACGTCTACCACTAGACATAGGTTAACATAACCATACCGAAATAAATACAATAACAAAACTTAATCAAAAAGTTACAATGCTTCTAGAAATTACGTAATCAATTGCATCACTAATGCAAACATACTGTCGACCTAGGAGAAGTGTCATCACATCATTACATAGGTTATCCTGGTGAGTCTTTCTAGGTCCCGGCCCCCATCTCGGGTTATCTTGGTAACCTCTAACGACTTCTGGCCCCTCATGTAAACCAATGCGGAATTAGTTATCATTCGTGGTGACAAGATAATGATCTTGCCATTCCAGGCCTTCCCATCTCAACCCAAGTCTTTACAAGCCCTTGTGATCAAGAGCGGGGCATAATTATCTTATTTAAATGTTTGATACTACATGATACTCTAATCATTTAATTTAGTTATCACTAGATTAACTAACTTACAACGAGTTATCCTGGTGCCACTCCTCTAAGGTGACACGTGGAACAACTCCACAAACCAAGGTTACACAAGTGCGACGTAAGGTATCACATACCTACCCATGACATACATTTATTACACTCCCGTTCATGATAACCAGGAAACAAGTTGGTTTAACGCACTACCCAAGGCCATCTATGGTTGACTACATAGTACGACAACCCACAGACTGAAATCCCAACTGGAAGACTTGTTAAATCCTATAACCCATACTTCCCAATGATACGCACGTAGATCAATTCCAAGACAAGAAACAAATTCTACTTTGGGTTCACTAAACCCATATCCTTACTAGCATTCAATAAACAATGCGTTAAATAAATGGAATTAATTATGCCATTTAAAAAAAATGTTTTATTCCCACGCAACATTTGAAAGCATAACACATTGCATGTGACCCCATAATTTAATTTAAAACAAGTTCCCATTTAAATAAAATATTATTCCCTAATCAATTAAACCTGTAAAGAAAAAAAACAATATTTCCCTTCTTTTAAATAATGAAAAGCATACAATAATATAACCCTTTTTAAAACATTAATATTTAAATAATAATATGACTCTAATTATTTAAAATTTCCATAATTTAATAATTTAATAGTCATACTATTTAAAATATTACATGCATTAAAACTAAATGGAGAAACAAATAATATTAAAAAAATAAATTTTAACATTAAAATATTATAATAATTATAATATTAAAATATTATGAAAATTACAATATTAAAATATTATAAAAATTATAATATTTTAAGTCAAAATATTATTATTATATTATTGTATATTTTTTTTATAAAAAAAATAAATTTAATTTAACAAAGCCCACGCCTCGTCTCGGTCCACATGCGTGGCTAGGGCTGAGGTTGCGGGTCTATTTTTCGCTCGTCGACTGTGTTGCTGGGCGGTTTAGGCGGCGGTAGTAGCTTTCATGTCAGCCACAGGAGGTAGCGCCACCGTGTGTTGGGCACGGCAGGGAGGAAGCTGCGTAGTGCACAAGGGAAGGGAGGACGACGCAGGGGGTGGTGGAACCGCCACGGTTAACCCGCGAGCGGCGCCGACAGCGTCGCCCCCCATTAGTGGCCGTTGCATGCACAGTCCATGCGGGCCGTGATCGCTGGAGCTAGGCACAGCTTCCCACTCCACTCCCATGTGGGTGGTGGTGGGTAAGCCCCCAACCCTCCCCTTTTTTTTTTTTAATTTTTTTTTTTTTCAAATGTCAATCTGCAAAAAAAAATACATTTTATTTTATTTTTTGAAAGAAAAAGAGCCCAAAAAGGAAAAAAAACATTATAATTTTGGAAATTTTTTTTTTTTTTTTATTTGGCCAACATAACCTTGCTATAAGAAATTATAAAAAAAAAATTCCCAAGCCTAAATATATTAATCTATCTATAAATATAGGTTTAAACAACCATTCAACCATTTGAAGACTACAAGGAGATTGAAGAACAACATGAACAATGAAGAATTCAAACAACCATAGAGATTTAATCTTTCATTACTCAACACAATTAAATCGACAAAATTACAATAAAACAAGGTGTGAACCTGATTCTTCTGGAGTATGTAGAAGAACCTGCTGCTGCCTTGAAACCCTCTTGAGCACTTCAGATTCCACAAGCTTTTCCTTCAAACCCACAAAATCAAGCAATCTTCCTCTTCTCTTTTTCAATCTTCTCCCAAAAACACCATTTTTTTCAAAACTGTGAAGAAATTCAAAGATAATGCAAAATTTGCTCCAAAATCCCACAACAACCCTCATAAATTTTTGAAAATAGAATAGCAAAAGTCTTTCTTTTGAATTTTTGAATTTTTGAATTTCAAAATTGACTTTTAATTTATTTTTCTAATTTTTCAATTCCAATTCAAATTTGCATGCATTTTCAAAATGAATAACTTAATCAATTAATAATTAAATCTACCTTAAGATTAAATATCAAATTAATTAAATTAAATTACTCAATAATTAAATCACAAATCCTACATTATTCTAACTCCCCAAATAGACCTAAACCAGTCAAACTGAACAAAATGGAACAACTGGACCAAACTAGGGCTAACGAATCGACGCGGAAATCCTAGCTACTATCTCCCAATCGATTATCATTGGGCAATGGACACGCTCAAGCTTGTGAAACCAGGTGTAGTCAATGTCCTATACCTATCAACCTACAAACATAGAATATATCCACATGCAATAATATGTCATAAACAAGGCACACCGTGAAGAGGAAATCACAAGATCGCAGGGCACTCGCAAGCGAGTGATGCGATACCATCCTCTTCACCAATACAATAGTTCTAACTGATGCATATAACATAGCATCATAATTGAAAGCATGAAACATCATAAATTAAATATCCACATATGTTAATTCCAAACATGTCATAATAATCACACCAGAATATAGTGTCACCACATCAAAATACATCACGATAAAATAGTTATCCATTGAAATCAAGTACATAGTCCAAGTACAACACAAAACTAAAGCACAAAGAAGAAACAACATAGTTCGCGCAATAGATCAAAATGGAGGGGTATTACATCCTCCCCCCCTAGGGTCAGGCTTACTCCTAGAAGCCTGCGAACAAATAGGGATAAAGTTCCCTCATTCTCGTTGCATCTTTCCAAGTGGATGATGTGTCATCCCTAGGATCCCACTAAATCCTAACTTGATCAATAGCTCGCCCTCAAAGGGTGAGCATTCTATGCTCCACGATGACCACAAGCTCCAAAGCCAGTTTCCTGTCCTCTACCTGCAATGCATTCCAATCAAGGACATGAGAAATGTTTGGATGGTATGACCGAAGAACTGAAACATGAAACACATCATGAATGCGTGAGAGACTAGGCGGTAAAGCAAGATGGTAAGCAACAGGACCAATCTTCTTGAGTATCTCAAAAGGTCTAACAAAGCGAGGTGCCAACTTAGAGCCCTTCCCATAATGGATGGGACTCTTTCGCGGATGCACCCGCAAGAAGACTCTATCACCTACAACAAACTGATGATCCACTCTATGCGCATTCACATACTTCTTCTTCCTATCCTATGCTACCACCAAGTGCTCTCTAATCCTATGCACCTGTTGCTCCATATCCTATAGCATCTCAGGACCCAACACTATCCTGTCCTCCAGTCGATCCCAACTCAAAGGGGTACGACATGGTCTCCCATACAATGCCCGAAATGGAGGCATATCGATGGAACTCTAGAAACCATTATTATAGGAAAAATCTACCAAATAGAGATAATCCTCCCATCACGTCTATTGTTCCATTACATACATACATAACATATCCTCAAGGATTTGATTAACCCTCTCAGCCTATCCATCTGTCTCGTGGTGATAAGTTGAACTAAAGTTCAATTGTGTCCCCATCGCATGCTGCAATGATGTCCAAAGAGCTAAAGTAAACACTGGATCCCTGTCAGGGATAATCTGATGCGGAATGCCATGTAACCTCACAATATCCTCCATGAACACTCTAGCTATGGATGATGTGGTGTAGGATGAGCACATAGGTGAGAAGTGTGCCACCTTCGTCAACCTATCAACTATCACCATTATCGCATCATGTCATCTTAAAGAGTTGGGTAAACCAACAATGAAATCCAATGAGATGATATCCCACTTCCACTCTGGTACTAAATGCGGTTGTAGGAGCCCTGCTGGATGTTGGTGCTTAGCCTTAACTCGCTGACACTCTAGACATCGTGACACAAAATGAGTGATATCTTGCTTCATCCTTGGCCAAAAGTACAACTGATGCAAATCTGCATGCATCTTCTTCACCCCAGGATGGGCTGAATAAAGTGCATGATGTGCTTCAGTCATGACCAAGGTACAAAGACCATCTGAAGGAGGAACGTATATGCATCTCGTGTGTCTCAATAACTCATCTAAATCCAAAGAATATCCTGAATATCTACCCTCAAGAGGTCTACCTGCCTCTATCACTATCTTGACCTCCTTGTACCAACTATCTGTTGGAAGGGTAGAAAGAATCTGAATCTGTAGATTTACAACTAGAGTCAACTTGGATATCTCATGTCTCCGTCGACTAAGTGCATCCGCTACAACATTCTCCTTCCCCTGGATGTACTTCACCTCAAAGTCATACTCACAAAGGAACTCCATCCAACGCCTCTACCTAGCATTAAGGTTGGGCTGCGTGAAGATATACTGAAGACTCCTGTGATCACTATGCAGCTCAAACCTATGACCAAGAAGGAAATGCCTCCATCTCGTCAATGCATGCACAACTGCCGCTAACTGAAGATCATGGATGGGATAGTTCAACTCATGGTCCTTGAGTTTTCATGACTCATATGGAATGACTCAACCATCCTGCATCAACACTACACCAAGACCCTCCAAGGATGCATCTGTACAAACTACAAAGTCCCTAGTCAGATCTGGTATCGCAAGTATCGGTGCATTAGTCAACATCTCCTTAAGGTTCTGAAATGATGCCTCGCACTTCTTTGACCACTCAAACCTTTTCCCTTTCCACTAAAGGGTAGTGATAGGATAACCTATCCTCAAAAAACCCTGCACAAAGCATCTATAATAACCTGCTAGCCCCATAAAGCTATGTATCTCTGCCACATTCGTGGGCATAGGCCAATCTGAGATTGCTTGGATCTTTGCTAGATCCACTGAAATTCCCTTCCCTGAGATGACATGCCCAAGGAATTGTACCTCAGATTTGAAGAACTCACACTTTAATAGGTTAGAAAACAATTGATTATCTCGCAAGCGCTGCAATACCTGCCGTAAATGTTCCTCATGCTCTACCATAGTCCTGGAATGAATCAAAATGTCATCAAGGAACACCAAGACAAACCTATCTAGGTATGTATGAAATACACCATTCATCAGACTCATGAACACAAAAGGTGCATGTGTCAACCCAAATGGTACTACTATGAACTCGTAGTGACCATACCATGTTAGAAATGTTGTCTTATGAATATCAGAGTCAAAGATCTGAAGCTAATGATATCTAGACTTAAGATCAATCTTCAAAAATACGGTGTCACCCTTGACCTGATCAAAGAGATCATCGATCCTAGGAATCAGATATCGGTTCCTGATGGTCACTTTGTTCAACTATCGGTAATCAATACATAACCAAAGTGAACCATCCTTCTTCTTCACGAATCTGACTGGTGCTCCCCAAGGTGAAACACTAGGGCAAATGAAGCCCTTCTCTAACAACTCCTCAAGCTACAAATGAAGCTCTTTCAACTCTTGGGTAGTCATAGGATAAGGAGCTCAAGAGATGGGTTGTGAACTAGGTATAAGATCAATCTTGAAGTCAATATCCCTCTGAGGTGGCATCCCTAGAATCTCATTTGGAAAGACATCAGAATACTCCTGAAGGATGGGGTGACTATCAAGGGAGACTTTCTCTTCTCCACTACCTAGATCCAAGTCATCCACTGTGACAGCAAACAACTGGCAGCCTTGATGTACACACCTTCTCAAGTGCATAGCTGAGATGACCCTCAAAGAAATTGGCTTCAGGACTCCCACTATCTCTAACTCTCTACCAGATGCATCAATGCATCAAATCGACTTGCGTCAACAATCCAAGACCGCACTATGTGCCCCCCAACCAATCCGTCCCAATGACGATGTCAGAAGAACCCAAAGGAATAACATGAAGGTCCAACATAGTCTGAAGAGGTCCAACCTCCAACCTACACTTTGGAACAAGGGAATGTGATGTGACTTTCACACCAGAAGCTAGCTCTACCTGCCACCTATCACCTTGCCTTACCACACCCAGTCTACATCGCGACACGACTGAAGAAGAAATGAAGGAGTTTGTCACTCTTGAATCAAATGAGATGGCAACTGGGTTACCCATCAACATACCATAAGTCTCGATGACCGTGTCATGATGCTCTGCTTGGTGGTTATCAACCACTGCAAAAAATCGATGCCCTCTACCTGCACCACCAACTGTCAGCTCAGATGCCATTGGTCCATAAGAAAACCCAACTGTGCCCTTGTTGGGACAACCTCTAGCCATGTGAACCTGCTGACCACATGCAAAACACTCAATGACTCTACCAAAACCTCTACCTCTAGATGGTGCACTAGACTGTTGCGCACTATCCCTGAAAGTAGACTGCGAACTCTTTGTTGGCTGCTCAAAGTTGGAGCGTTTCGCATGCCTCCAATTCTTGTCTCCCTGTCTCTGCTGGAAACCTTTACGTTTCCCCTACGATGCGTGTTGCTGCTGCTGACCACCCTAAGATGGCCCCTACTAAGACTTGGGAGGTAAACCTCCCTGAGACTGCCCTCCTCTAGCACTAGATCCAACCATTGCACTACTACCAACTGGAACACTCATGTGTCCTCCAAGTGCCATACTCAAATTCTCCTCAACTAGGCATGCTTTCTCTATTGCCACTTTCATGGTCTTGGGTTTGAAAACCCTCAAACCATCGCTGAGACAAGCATTTAAGCCCCTGACAAAATGGTGAACTAACATGCTCTCATCATCACCAATCCCTACATACTATTTGAGCTCATAAAAATGATGCTCATACTACTCAACAGATAATGCTAACTGATACAAGACATGGAACTCGTCCCCTTGACGCTGACGCCAATGCTCAAATAAAAATCAAGCTCTGAATCTCTCTACAAAGATCTCCCATGATGAGTGTGAATGTCAATATAGAGCTTCTACTCCTCTAATCTCCACCAAGTGGACGCAAATCCTCTCAACTGCATAATGGCATAACGAGCTCTAGTGTTGCTACCATACGGATGCATGGCGAAACACCTATCTAGATCTATCAGCCAGGTCTCGACCTCTAAACTTGTACCAGATCCATCATATAATGGAGGGTGCCCTCTAAGCAAGTCCCTCATGTGAGCCTCGGATTGGGGTGGAGCTTCACTCACCACAGGGTTAATCTGAACCTCTACCTGCCTAGGTCCAAGGAGTGCCAAAGCCTCCTCTAGCACTCTACATGCTGCCTCGATCCCTGCTGAATCCTACTACAAATTACCAAACCCAAGTGCATTTTGTGATCGTTGTTGTTCCTCCTAATCAAGAATGAGAGGAACTAAAGGAGGAGAGTCATGCTGACTGTCACCATGACCACCTAGATGGCCATGAACATGCCCTCTACCTCTTTTGCATTTGGGTGGCATAATCCTGCACAAACACGTCAAGGTATTAGGCAAGGTACACAACTCAAATCTTAAACAACTAAAACTTAATGGTTCCATCATAATCCCCGAGTACCCAGTGTTTAAACCTAGGCTCTGATACCATGTGTAACACCCCACCACACAACCCTAGAGGAAGTTGCATTTAACTACTTCAATGGGATAATTTTTTTTTTTAAAAGGATAAATAATCAATAAGTTAATTAACTAATGCCAAAAACCTCTAAGGTTACGAGACAGAGGTTATATAGAACCTCAACAAAACATGACTACAAACTATGACAATTATTTAATTAATAAATTAACACATACATTCCAAGTAAGATGAAATAACAACAAGCATAAGATAAGTATTTCGATTTCATTAATCCATTCAATAAACCATAAGGTTACAATCACTCATTCCCTGAATGAGGCAAGTCCAATAAAATAGGGTTACAATTACAAATTCCACCTCGATAACAAGAGGAGTAATGATTAGAAGAATAACAGAAAGGATAACAAGCAAGAACTACAACTGAAACAACCACGAGCTCTCCAATTGGAAGTCTCATCCACACGAACAAGGAGAAAACCCAACGGACTAAGGTGCATGTTCCACCCAACCAAGTGGAACCCAAAGGTCCACCCCCTGTGCTAGGAGATAGTAACCAGAATCTCTAACCAAGGACGTCTACCACTAGACATAGGCTAACATAACCATACTGAAATAAATACAGTAACAACACTTAATCACAGGGTTACAATGCTTCCAAAAATTACGTAATCAATTGCATCACTGGTGCAAACATACTGTCAACCTAGGAGAAGTGTCATCACATCGTTACATAGGTTATCCTGGTGAGTCTTCCTAGGTCCTGGCCCCCATCTCGGGTTATCTTTGTAACCTCTAACGACTTCCGACCCCTCATGTAAACCAATGCGGAATTAGTTATCTTTCGTGGTGACAAGATAGCGATCTTGCCATTCCAAGCCTTCCCGTCTCAACCCAAGTCTTTACAAGCCCTTGTGATTAGGAGCAAGGCATAATTATCTTATTTAAATGTTTAATACTACATGATACTCTAATCATTTAATTTAGTTATCACTGGATTAACTAACTTACAAAGAGTTATCCTGGTGCCACTTTGTGTGTCGGCCCTCGTTACAATCCACTCCTCTAAGATGACACATGGAACAACTCCACAACCCAAGGGTTCACAAGTGTGATGTAAGGTATCACATACCTACCTATGACATATAGTCATTACACTCCCGTTCGTGATAACCGGGAAACAAGTTGGTTTAACGCACTACCCAAGGCCATCTATGGTTGACTACATAGTACGACAACCCATAGACTAAAATCCCAACTGGAAGACTTGTTAAATCTTAAAACCCATACTTCCCAATGATACGCACGTAGATCAATGCCAAGACAAGAAACAAATTCTACTTTGGGTTCACTAAACCCATATCCTTACTAGCATTCAATAAACAGTGTGTTAAATAAATAGAATTAATTATGCCATTTAAAAAAAAAGTTTTATTCGCACATAGGATTTAAAAGCATAACACATTTCCCATGACCCCATAATTTAATTTAAAACAAGTTCCCATTTAAATAAAATATTATTCCCTAATCAATTAAACTCGTAAAGAAAAAAAACAATATTTCCCTTTTTTAAATAATGAAAAGCATACAATA